>ML307132.1:0-26805 GCA_005239505.1 Nicotiana paniculata | reverse complement strand
AAGTGTCTCTCTGTGTGTGTCTATATATATATATAGACACACACAGAGAGACACTTCACTGTATATATATATAAATATACTATATATATTTATCAATTCATTAATTATTCGTACGTAGTAATGTTTAAGATTGATCATCAATTATAATATAGTTTATGCGTGTGTATGAAATTACTCATATACTTAAATATAACTTAAAAAATTACTTTACATAGACGCTATTATAATGTATTAAAAGTAATTACATAGTTAAAAATAGTTTAATTTTTTTTTAAATTTCAATAATTAAAGAAAAAATAATAATTTAGTATTTTTTTAAAAATAGCGACCAACGTTGGTTGCTATTTTCAATTTAATTTTTTTTTTTAAAATAGCGACCAACGTTGGTCGCTATTTCTGGTCAAACGGTCAATTTATTTACATACCAAAAATAGCGACCAAAGTTGGTCGCTTTTCCTAATTTCAGAGACAAAAACGGGTTTCCCCCCATTTCTCTTATTTCTTCCCCAAAAATTTTCCTAACTCTCTCTTTCCCTCCCCTTCTCTATTTCACTCACCCAAATCCCATCCCCCACCCTGCGCCACCACCTCCCCCACTGTCGCCCACTGCCGCCACTCCCCCACTCCTTCTCCACCTAAAAAAAATCAAGGTTAGAATTATAACCTTGATCTTTATCATTTCTAGTGTGTGTGTGTGTGTGTTACAATATTTGATGTATTGTAGTTTATTATTTCAATTAGTGTTTCAATTCTTTGAACATTGTATTTTATTGAGGATTAGGGTTTAGGTCTTGTTCTAATTAGTTTTGTTAATTAATTTTATTAACTAATTAGTTTAATTAGTGTTGAATTTAGTTTAATTAGATTTGAATTATACTTTGTCTTGATAGTTTAGTTAGAATTTAGGGTTTAGGATATGAATTAAATTTTTGGATATGAATTGGAATTTTACTTTATGAATTGGAATTTTTGGATATGAATTGAACCTTTAGGATATGAATTGAACCTTTAATTTATGAATTGAACCTTTTGGATATGAATTAAAATTTTTGGATACGAGTTGGAATTTTAGTTTATGAATTAAAATTTTAGGATATGAATTGGACTTTTAGTTTATGTATTGGAATTTTAGTTTATAAATTAAAATTTTAGGATATGAAGTGAACTTTTAATTTATGAATTGAACCTTTTGGTATGAATTGAAATTTTTGGATACAAATTGGAATTTTGGTTTATGAATTAAAAATTTTGTGTATGAATTGAACTTTTAGGATATGAATTGAACTTTTAATTTATGAATTGAACCTTTTGGATATGAATTGACATTTTTGGATACAAATTGGAATTTTAGTTTATGAATTAAAATTTTTGTGTATGAATTGAACTTTTAGGATATGAATTGAAATATTAGGATATGAATTGGACTTTTAGTTTATGTATTGGAATTTTAGTGTATGAATTTNTTTTATTTGTATAGATAGAACATCGTACTTGGATGTACAATAGGAATTATCCTAATCGGCGGGGATTGCAGGAGGATTTTGTAGAAGGGGTTGATGACTTTATTAGACATGCAATGGAACTTCCACCATACCAAAGTGAATGATTAATTAGGTGCCCTTGTGTTAGGTGCGACAGCATGAGGTTTGAAAAACCGGAGGAAGTAAGACTTCATCTTTATAGGAAGGGGTTTATATCGAATTACTTCGTGTGGACTACGTATGAATTCGTGCTCCAAGTATGGGCTCTTGCCACCATGGAGAGGTCGATGGTAGCAATGGGAGATTTCATAACATGGTTGCGGGTGAAAGTAGAGGTCGGTGGAGAATACAAATCGTGATTCTAGAATTCATGATATGGTTGCAGATGCTTTTGGGATGCAATTTAGGGGTGAGACCAATGAAAATGTTGAACAAACTCCTAATGATGACGCAAAATATTTTTTTGAACAATTAGAGGAAGCTAGTCGTCCATTAAGGGAAGGAAGTTCGCACTATGAGTTGTCTATTGCAGTTAGATTATTAAGTATAAAATCTGATTGGAATATTTCTCAAGCAGCCATGTACTCTTTCATTGACCTTATGAGTGAACTAGTTGACCCTAATATCAACTTACCTCGTGATTTCTATAAGGCAAAGAGATTGATTTCTAAGTTAGGACTTTCGTAAATGAGAATTGATTTTTGTGAAGATGGTTGCATGTTATATTATAAAGATGATGCAACTTTAAACAGTTTTAAATTTTGCGACAAGCCTCGTTTCAAGAGGCTTTCCAGTGGGAATATGGTCGCTATCAAGGCGATGCATTATTTACCTCTTATACCTAGGTTAAAGAGATTATATGCTTCGATGAGTTCTGCTTCTCATATGAGATGGCACTTTGAAAATAGATGACCACATGGTGTTATGTGTCATCCTTCAGATAGAGAAGCTTGGAAGCACTTTGATAGGACATATCCAGATTTTGCTATTGAACCAAGGAACATTCAATTAGGTCTGTGTGCGGATGGCTTCACGCCTTTTTCTGTATCTGCGACATCATATTCATGCTGGCTTATCTTTCTTAAACCATATAATCTACCACCCGAGTTGTGCATGACTAGTCCATATATATATATATATATATATATATATATATATATATATTCTCAAATTGTATTATCTCGGATCCACGTAATCCGAAAAGTTTGATTGATGTATATTTGCAACCTTTGATTGATGAGCTAAAATAATTGTGGTACGATGGTGTTGAAACATATGACATATCAACCAAGCAGAATTTCAATCTGCATGCTAATTTAATGTGGACAATTAACGATTTTCCTGCGTATGGAATGTTGTCTGGGTGGATGACTGCTGGTAAGCTAGCTTGTCCTTACTGCATGGAAAATAGTAAAGCGTTCACTTTGAAACATGGCCGAAAGCAATCATGGTTTGATTGTCATCGTCAATTCTTGCCTCCTGATCATGAGTTTAGAAGGATGAAAAATGCATTCAAAAAGAATAAAATGGAGTATGATTCTCCACCTCCAATACTATCAGGTGAGGAAATTTGGGAGAGGGTCCAGAACTTCAGTAAAGTTACTGAAACTCAACCTTATAGATTCCCCGGATACGGCATTACTCATAATTGGACTAAACAAAGTATATTTTGGGAGTTGCCTTATTGGAAGGATAATCTTCTCCGTCATAACCTTGATGTCATGCATATTGAGAAGAATTATTTTGACAATTTGTTCAACACAGTGATGGATGTTAAAGGTAAGACAAAGGATAACCCGAAGGCTAGAATGGACTTACAAGAATATTGCAGGCGGCCTGAATTATACTTGCAGACAGAAAACAATGGTAAGATATTCAAGCCCAAAGCAAGTTACACATTCACTTTGGAAGAAAGACGGCAAATTTGTGATTGGGTAACGAAATTGAATATGCCTGAGGGTTATGCGTCGAATCTTGAAAAAAAAGTTGATATGGAGTTAGGGAAGTTGAGCCATTTGAAAAGTCATGACTGTCATGTTTTCATGGAGGCCTTAGTGCCTATTGCATTTTGTGGTTTGCCAGAAAGAATCTAGAAACCCATCACAGAGATTAGTTTGTGTTTCAAAGACTTGTATTCTTCCACATTAAGAGAAGAAAACCTACTCCGGATGGATCAGAACATCCGTGTAACATCTACTAAGATGGAAAAGATATTTCCATGTGGTTTTTTTATGTGATGTAACACCTTCCAATCCACCTTGTACACGAGGCACGACTTGGAGGACCTGTTCAATACAGATGGATGTATCCCTTTAAGAGGTAATATTATAAGTTTCATGTAATTTTCTGTTTTATGTGAATGTTCTTGGCTAACTTGAAAGTATGCAGGACAATTGACAAATGCAAACAATTTGTTAAGCAGAGGAATAGTATTGAAGGATCTATATGCGAAGCTTATCTTACAAAGGAAACTTCTCATTTTTTGCTCTTATTATTTTGAGAGTAAGGTGAGATGTGCGGAATAGGCCCAATAGGAACACGGTCGAATGTGTGAATGATCTATTATATCCGCCTATGTCTATATTCAATCAACCATGCCGATGTTCTAAGGATGTTAGAAAGAGAAGTTTGAGTGATATGGAGTACAAGTCAGCTACACTTCATGTGTTACTAAATTGTCCCGAAGTTGTACCATTTCTCAAGTAAGTATTGATTTAGTAGTTATCAAAATATACAATTTAATGTGATTACATCTCAATGCAACTACTAGAAATATTTGATGTGTCACAGTCACTTCGTGGGTCAATTTGGCCATGATGTTGTATATACGGGATTTGATACGTGGTTCAAGCAATTTGTAAGTTTATCCTTATAATATTCTAACACTGTGTAGTTAAACAATGTTTGGGAGTTACGCTAACTTAGGAATTTTTTTAACAATATGTAGGTAAATTATCCAAATAATGGTGTAAATCAATTTTTGAAAGATATATCATGGGGACCTGGGCTTCAGGTCACAACAATGTCTAAGTACGTTGTGAATGGTTATATGTTTCGTACAGAGGATTGCTCTAAAAATAAAAATAGCAACAACAGCGGGGTGTGGGTTCAAGGAGGTGATGGCAATCAAGTTGGAGATATTGATTATTATGGTGTGCTCAAAGAAATAATTGAACTAGAATATGCAGGTTGGCCATATAAGAAATTGATACTCTTTAAATGCAAGTGGTTTGACCCACATCCAACAAGAGGTACAAGAGTACACAACCAATACAACATAATTGAGGTTAATCATACGAGGGAGTATGATCGCTATGATCCTTTCATAATTGCACATAATGTTAGGCAAGTGTATTATGCTCCTTATCCATTGCGGCGGAATAAGTCCGGTTGGTGGGTTGTAATTAAAACTAAGCCTGTAGGTAGGATGGAAGTCGAGAATGTGTTAGATGTTGCTTATCAAAACGATATCTCCAGTGTTCACCAAATAGTGGACGAACTTTTAGAAAATGATTTGGAACATCCTGCACACATATTGGAAGAAGTTGATATAGATGAAGTAACAATTATAGAAAATGAGGAAGTAGAATCAACTGATGAAGCTCAAACTAGTGAGGAAGAAGAATTCTCGGACGAAGAACAATACGTCGATGAGCTTTAAAAAGTTGGTTTGTTTAATAACTCTTGTTTTATAGCTAATTTCTTATATGTTTCAATCTAAATATGTATTATATTATGCATATGACAGGCAAGGGTCGATGTAACGATGACCCTACTGGTTCTCGGGGTCGACAAAAGGCTAGTAAGGGAAAGAGGAGGGTACAAGATAATCCTCCATCTTTTCCACCCTCTTCAGAGATGTCGATGCATGCGCCTATGTCTTATCCTCCATCCGATGGCTATTATGAGGTGCCACAGCATTACCAGCCCTATGTCTTTGTGCAGACACTTGGTCTTTCATCACAAGGCCATAGGACTGTACGTCCGTCATACAGTCCAGCTGCCTCACGACCACATGGATCACATCCATCTGTGTCACAGCCACAGGGGTCACAGCTATCAGTGTCACAGCCACTTGCGGTCGATCCAGCTATGTCGCAGTCACAGGGATCAGAGCCATCTTCATTAGGGACTCCATTTATTTCAGGCATTTGCTTGCGAGATAGTAGCTCTGACCCCCCTACACCTTCCACACATGCCTCTAATCTACAAGTTTCGGACGATGATGCTGATGATGACGAGGAGGTGCATCATGATCAGTATGGCAGGATCATCATAGTCCCTGAGGGTGATGGGTAAAAGTAATTTGTTATTTTTACGTTTATTGTTTTGTAGAGTTTGTACTAAGATATTAATGTGTTCTCCATTTTTGTTAAATTGCAGGTTCATCTCGAGTAATATTACTACGAGGATAATCACCGAAGCCACCAGAAAGCTTTATGATGCCCCCTATACGAGTTGGAGTGAATTCCCATTCACGCTGAAGGAGCAAATTTTCAATGAATTTAAGGTATAAATGTTCTTTTAAGCAGTATAATTATTTATATTTATGATATTTCCATATAATATTTAACTTTTGAAATACAGAGCAAGTGTGTATGGGAACACCGCTATAGCGCGGAAGTGGCTGCAAATTTTAATCTCAAAGCTCGGAAGCGGTTGTCGCATAGTTTCTCCAAAGCTAGACAGTTCAACAAGAAGCCTGGCTGGTTGCTTCAACATTTATGGGAGGATTTGCAAAGGCAATGGCTTACCGCAACCTTCTTACAGAAGAGCAAAAAAGGAAAGAAAGCTCGTGCATCCGAGAAGGTAGGGTCCTTGCACACTGGAGGTGCGATCAGCCAAGGGACAATAAAAAGAAGATTGATACTTAATTGATTTATTTATTTTAATTTTCAAAGTATATCTATTTTGTTTATTAACTAAAATTTATGAGTTTCAAGAAAAGAAGTTGGGGCGTCCAATGAAGCAAGATGAGTTATTCAAGGAGACTCATATTGTCAAGAAGAAGAAAGAGACGGATCAAGAAAGATGGGTCGAGGGCCGAGCCTCGACTGTACATGTAAGTTTTCACTTTTCATTAAGTATTTTGATTTACACTTATATAAATTTTGAAATACTAATTCAATGTAATTTTTCTTATAGGATCGCTTCACAGCTGACGTGGAGGAATTCATACGCAGTCAGCCACCTAATGAGTCGGGCGAGGCAATCCAACTTTCGGACGAGGATGCTGAAAGAATATGGATGGAGGCTGCTGGCGGTGCAAAATGGGGGAAGGTATACAGGCTTCCTACTAAGAAGTTCTATCGCTATAACTGTGGAATGCAAGGAATAGGGACTTCCTCGCAAGGCGAGCAACTTCGTGGGGAGAGCCTCTCCGCTATGCGAGAGAGTGTGACAAAGCTCACATCCAAGCTAGAAGTTGTCAAGGAAAGAGAAAAGCTTAGAGATGCTCAGTACGTTGGCATGCAAGCTCAGTACCATGGCATGCAAGCTCAGCTCAAAGCTCTCCTAGCTTCAGGAGCTTTTCCGATTCCCCGGTCTCGCGAGTCATCGCCAGAGGCTCAACTAGAACGTGAGCGTTCCTTCCGTCCTCCCCGTGCTAGTTCCTCCCGTCCTCCCCGTGATCGTTATTCTCGTCCTCCACAAAATGACCCTTCTCATTACCATCTTGATAATGAAGATTCTTCATATAATGATGATAATGATGTTGAATGAAACAATCCTTGAGTACTTTTATATACTTTGAACAAGACAATATAACTTTGGTCCGTTTTCGAATGGGCTTGTAATAAGTATTAACTTAGTTTTGTTAGTTTAATGTGTTAGTTCTATTGAACTTTATACTTTGTTGGTTTTAATATTGGTTTTAATGTTGTTGTTGTGTTATTGTTGTTGTTGTTGTGTTGTTGTTGTTGTAATAGGATTTGGTATGCTGGCAGGTGGTGTAGCTGCCAAAATAGGCAGTTTCTGCCAAAATAATACCCAGAAAAGCGACCAACTTTGGTCGCTATTCTATAATTTTTTTTCTGGGCAATAGCGACCAAAGTTGGTCGCTAGCTAACCTAGATTTCAAGAATAGCGACCAACTGTAGTAGTTATTTTATTAAAAAAATATTTTTTCTTAAAATGGGCGACCAAAGTTGGTCGCTTATTTAATAAAAAAAATTAAATTGTTGAAATTAGCGATCAATTGTGGTCGCTTTTTATTAAAAAAGAAATTAAAAAAATTATAAAATAGCGACCAACTTTGGTCGCTATTTTTCAGATTTTAAAATATTATTTTTTTTTTACAGACCAAAGTTGGTCGCTATATTTTGTATAATAATAAATAAATAAAAAACATAATTTAAAAATAGAGACCAACTTTGGTCGCTAAATTTATATTATTAAAATACTATAGCGACCAAAGTTGGTCGCTAATTAGCGACCAACTTTGGTCCCTAAATTAAAGGGACCAACGAAAAAGCGACCAAACCATTTTTGATGCCTTTTGGTCGCTTTTGCACTGTTTAGCGACTAACTTTGATCGCTTTTCGTGGTCGTTTTTTTCCGAAATTTTTAGTAGTGAATATTTCAATAACACTAACTCAAACAAATTCAATTTCGAAAACTCAAATTTTCAAATCAAACTTAATTAAGCGAGCTTTTAATGACTTTCAACGAGATTTTAGCTTATTATATTCTACTCTTGCTTTCTTGCTTTGTGTATGGAGAGAAAGATACAAGTCTATAAGTTGTGCTCAGACATATAGAGGGAAAAATTTGTTGGGTCGACATGAAAAATGAGCAGTAACTAAATTACACATGAAAAGGGGAAGAAGGAGCTAGCAGAGGTCTGTGACTCTTTCTCTATTATGTTTTTTTCTTTTTTTCTTTTGGGTGAACGTGATTCTTTTAATTAATCTGTATACATGAATCGAATAAAAAAGAAGCATATCGATACAGAGCTTGTCTGTTTGCAGTGTTCCTCTTTCAAGTCCGAAAAGTTGTCCTCCTTTTCCAAAGGCAAGTGAGAAATGAAAAAGCAGAAATTAGCCACTTTGTAATAAAAAGAGTTTAGGTATAATATTGAGAGCATTTTATAAATAGGGTTATAAAATTGATAGTTTTTCTCTACATAGAGGCCCTCATTCGCCAAAATCTGTTCCCACACAAATAACAATATCAACATAAGTTTTAGCTACTCCATCGAGAAAAATAATATAATATAGTCGCTCTAAAAATAATATTTAAAAATATATTTTATATATATATATATATATTTCTGTGTTATATATATAAAAAGAAAATATAAATTCTATACACTTTTATCGTTATCATATGTAAATAGTTTCTGTCACAAACTAAAAGTGACTTTTGCACATTTCATAGTACATATTCAACTCCCGGAGGATTATTACTAAGACATAATACACTTCCAACACATACTTAGATTGAGTTAATAAATGAGCGGGTCATTAATCTGTCCAAACTAAGACTATGCTTTTAAAAGAACATTTCAGCCAACCAATATATGTTACTCCTCCTAGAATAATACAACCGTACGTCGAAAGACAATCCAACCATACCAAAGTCCTCTGAACTGGCTAGATTCAAGTGTGAGAATTCTGAAAATCGTGGAAGGAGAAAGTTGGCTGCAAACAAGAGACTGGTAGTTGCATAATTAGGGGTGGTAAAATGGGTAAAAGAAAATAGTTAACCATCCATATTATCCACTAAAAAATAGTTAGATAATGCATTTTTTTAAAACGGATCAAATATAAATAAGAACCATATTATTCATTTCGAAAATGGATAACCAATGGGTAATCAATGGATAATCAATTGGTCTAACTTTTACATTTTTAAGGCCTCAAATTGGGGGTTCCTCAAGTTAGGGAGACTAAGAATTCTCCCAAAAGTGATCATATACAAGAAGTCATGGATATCTCCGACGATTAACCCGTTTTTTATCCGTTTTAAGTATAGATCGGATCGAATAATTTATTCATTTTTTTATTATACGTTTTCGACCCGAACCATATCCAACTCGACCCGCCAATTTGTCACTCGTATGCATACCTCAAACAAAACCATGCGCACGCAAAAACACAAGCCACGTCCTTCTGATAGGTGAGCTATAAACATTAGCATTAAAACATATTTAGTTTGGTTTGATAAACGAAAGCTACATGCTCCAACCATCAGATAACCTATGCACATATGCCAACACTAGTAAACATACATTATATTAAGAAGTTGGTGGAAGATTGCATATATTTGGAAACCAGTACCTTGACTAATCCAAATTTGCACCATAAGGAGGCAGTGCTCCTGCCACGAGTTTTCCCTTTCTCAAGGCTCGAACCTGAACCAAGCTAAGCCCTTTGTGATTGTTTCGGTAAAGGAATCCATTCATTCCACGGCGCTCCTTGGTGATTGTTTGCAGTCATTCCTGTAATCATGAGTGTGGGCGCAGAGTTGATGATGGCAGCGGTGGGGCTATGGGCTGTTTTATTACGTCCGTGGTTATTCAGATTTGCAGTAAAGATGGCAGATTACTTAATGGGAGCCATGTCCCGGATATCCAGACTCAATTTTTCTTCTCTCTTCTCTGTTTATGGTCCTCACCAGTATACTGTCCTTGTGCATGTATATTAGGTAGTATATTAATTCTATTTTAATAAAGTCATGGCCAATCAACCTTCTTTACATTTCCATTTTATGGTGAAGAACGTCGTAGACAACCCAAATCAGAATGTTGTAGTGTATCCGGAGGGAAAAATAACAGAGACCGAGGTAAACATGTACAAGAATCACTATGACTGAGTATAACAACCATAAGCAGGTATATGGCCTAAGCATGATTTCTGAAATAAAAGGCAGTCAAATTGCTAGCAAACAAGTAATACATATAAGCACAAAAAGGCTATTAGACTTTACAGTCTCACGGGACGGACCAAGTCACAATCCCTCACGGTGCACACTCACATGCCCGTCACCTAACATGAGTGTCACCTCCAAACAGTCACATTATACCAAACTCCAAGTTTCATACCCTCAAGACCAGTTTTAAAATTGTTACTTACCTTAACAGCGTAGAAATCCTACTCTGGAATGCCCTTTCCTCTCGAACCGGCCTCCAATTGTCCCGAATCTAGCCACAAGTAGTACAACACAATCAATTTAGGCTAAAGGTATCAAATCCACAAGAAAAGTACTAAATTATAGCAAACAAATCTGAAATTGGTCCGAAGCCAGCCCCCGGGCCCACATCTCGAAATCCGACAGAAGTCGCAAACCCGAAAGCCCATTCACTCACGAGTCTATCCATACCAAATTTACCCCAATCTGATAACAAAATCTCATTAAAAACCCCAAAAATCTAACACAAGAACACTATCTTCTTCCCCCAAAATTTCACCCCAAACCACAAATTAGATGATAAAATTAAGGATATAATCATGAGACTTAACCAAAACCAAGGGAGAATTACTTATCCTAATCAATTCCGCGAGACTCTGTAACGACCCGACCGGTCGTTTTGCTTCCTAGAACCCTGTACCCCTAAATAAGACTTCCTGTATTTACTTTTATTGATTTATAACTTGCGGGGATGGTTGGTTCGGGATTTGGAAGAGTTTGGATTGAAATTGGAACACTTGGTTCCTTAAGGTTGGCCTAAAGGGCCAAGTTTGACTCCGGTCAACATTTTGAGTAAACGATGTCTTAATCGAGATTTGAAGGTTCCAATGGGTTTATATGGCGATTTCGGACTTGGGCGTATATTCGGAACGGGTTTTGGATGACCCGGAAGCGTTTCAAAGCCAAATAGCGAAATAAGATTCTTGAAGTTCTATAATTGAGATTTGGAACGTGTTTTGAGGATATCAAGTTCCAAACAGAATTTCGAGACCTGGAATAGTTCCTTAATGTCATTTAAGACTTGCACGCAAAATTTGGTATCATTCGGAGTAGTGTAAGTACGTTTCGGCGTGTTGGAAGTAGATTTAAGAACTTAAAGTTCATAAGTTTGATTCAATTGGTTTTAGGGTGTGATTCTTGGTTTTAACATTGTTTCGAGCGTTCCGAAGGTTCGAGCGAGTCCGTTTTATGATTTAGCACTTGTTGGTAAGTTTGAACAGGGCCTGGGGGCCCCGGATTTCATTTGGACGTCGTGCGAGGCGAGTCCAAGCTCAAAGTGAGCTGCTGGTGCACCAATTCTTGTGCAACCGCACCTGCGGTTGGCTAGCCGCAGGTGCGAGACCGCACAAGCGGTCGACTCTTCGCAGGTGCAGCCCATGGGGAGGAGCCCAGGAACCACAGAAATGGATCCCCTTTCGCAGAAGCGAACCGCAGAAGCGGTTCCTCTCTCACAGAAGCGGCCCTAAGACCACAGATGCGGCCCCCAGCCAGCCCGGCCCATTTCCGCAGGTGTGGACCACTTCTCGCAGAAGCGAGACCGCAGATGCAGTTCCCTATCCGCATGTGCGGAAATCGCTGAAGGCGGTGCCTTCACTTAATTCGGGAATGTGTCATTTTTGACACATTTTATTCATTGTTTGGGCGATTTGGGAGCTTTCAAAGAGGGAATTCCAACTTAATGTGAGTTTAATACTTGGTTTTGGGTAGATTAACATCTAAAGATTTGTGAAAATTATGGGTTTAGAGTAAAACCTAGAGTTTTGATAAAAATACGATTTAACCACGAAATTAGTTATGGAATTTAGTAAAAATCATATATTATTGATCCTTAGGTTATGGGTAACAACTTCCTTAAGAATTTTCGGAACCCGAGCACGTGAGCCCGGGGGTGAATTTCGGGAATCTTGCAATTGGGGTTGGATAACCACTTTAATAGCTAGAATAAGAACTTGTAAGCCTATAGTGATTGGTTTTTACGTTATTTGAATAGTTTCGGATTGTGCGGCTCCGGTTAGAGAGTTTGAGGGCAGTCTTGAGTTGGAAGTAGGCCCGAAAGGAGGTAAGTCTCTTTTCTAACTTTGTAAGAGGAAATTGTCCCCATAGGTAAAGTAATTAATTATGTGCTATAATTTGTGGGGAATACGTACGCACGAGGTGACGAGAGCCCGTGCATGGCTACTATCATGCTTAAGTCCGGGTAGCTTAGGACCCAAAAGCATGCTTACATGTTATACGTGAAACTTTATGGTAATTTAACTCGCTTAGATCATTTCAAATTAGTAAATAAATTCTAATAGATTGAACAAAATCTTTTGACTATTTAAGAGAAGCCGACATTTCTTGAGTATTTGCTTCTTGATAAATCCTTGATTTTCCTGCTTGATGTGCTTAATTGTATCTACTGCGTCGCATGTATGATCTGCGAGCGGGGTAATAGATGCATCTATGGTTCGCGCCGTTCAACCCTCCGGCAGTGCACATTTTATTATTATGTTGGATCGGGTCGTACGCCCACAACATTATCCGTGCATGCTATTTCTTGGCATTACTGTGACTTGAATTACTTAATATGCCTTGGAATATAAGTTGTCAACTGAAATGACAGGAATTTATGTACATTTTTATTAATGGAAAAGCTCGTTATTTCTGTTATTTTCTGCTATTTAGCCTTGATATTCATGCTTAGTCACATGCTTAAGTATATTGTTTGGCCCTAGTAAGTGTCAAGTCGACCCCTCGTCACTACTTCTTCGAGGTTAGACTGGATACTTAATGGGTACATAATGTTTATGTACTCATGCTACGCTTCTGTACTTAATTTTACAGGTTTTGAGGCAGGTCCATCTGGTTACCAGTCCGGAGCACGCCCTTGATACCGAGGCAGAGATTCCACGGTGAGCTTCTTATCCTGGTGCCGTTCAGCAACGCGTTGGAGTCTTTTCTTATGTCTATTCCGTCTATTTTATTTCGGACAGTAAAGTAGATGTATATTTTTTTTCATTCCACTAGATACCCAAATACTTGTGACACTAATTCCTGGCACACACATTGGTAGATTATTCTTTTGGGAATTTAATTACATGTAATTGTTTAAACTTGACTCCTTTCACCATTGAAATCTATATTGCCTTCGCATCTTATATGTTTAGTAATATAAATTTAGGTATTTGTTGGAAAGGTCTTTAATAAAGTAACATGGCATTTACTTGATAAACAGTGTTGGCTTGCCTAACTTCGGGGTTGGGCGCCATCGTGACCTAGAATAGAATTTGGGTCATGACAACATGGTATCGGAGCACTAGGTTCAAGTAGGTCTCACAAGTAATGGGAAAACCTAATAGAGTCTTGCGGATCGGTACGGAGACGTTTGTATTTATCTTTCGGAGGCTATAGGGTGTTAGGAAATTTCTCTTTATTCATCTTCTATCGTGCAGTTGATGGTATACTAAATTTCATTCTCCTATTCTCTCACAGATGGTGAGGACGCGTATGGCTAACGTTCCAGACCCAGGAGGAGCTGCTCCCCCAGTTGCTAGAGGTCGATACAGAGGCCGGGGTAGGGCACCGACCCGAGGTAGGGGACGAGGGCATCCTAGATCTACCCTAGTTCACCAACAGCGGATCCAGCTGAGGATACCATCGTTGAAGAGTAGGGCGAGGTGCTCGTAGTAGATCCTGGCCCGGTGGATTTCATGAGAGCGTCGGTCTTTCAGGAGGTCATGGGCCGTATGATGCGGTTCATGGACACTATGACCCGGGCTGGTTTATTTCCAGCGGACCCGGCCACATCTCAGGCGGGAGGGGGAACACAGACCCCTACTGCCCAGGCCCCAGGACATTCAGCTGCGGTTTATCAGAATCTGGGTACCCTACCTGCGGGCAGGGCCTAGCCAGTTGCAGCAGTAGCACGTGAGACCCAACCAGTTGCGTATGGCGATCCGCAGAAGTTATTAGACAGATGCACGTGAGCCCCGGCGAGTGTCATGAGGATTCTCAGGATTTCATTGATAGGTGCAGGGACAAACTGAACAACATGAGGATACTGGAGTCTCATGGGGTTGACTTCACCACTTTTCAGCTGGAGGGTAGGGCCCGTAGGTGGTGGCAGTCTTATGTTCTTGGCAGACCAGCGGGGTCTCCTCTTATCACTTAGGAGCAGTTCACACAGCTTTTTCTGGACAGGTATATTCCACCCTCCGAGAGGGAAGAGCTGCGGCACCAATTTGAGCAGCTTGATCAGGGTCAGATGTTAGTGACCGACTATGAGACGAGGTTTTTTGAGTTGTCTCGTCATGGACTTATGATACTTCCTACTGATGTAGAGAGAGTGCAGAGGTTTGTATAAGGGTTACACTCTGGTATTAGGGCCAACATGGCCCGGGAGATGGAGATGGGGACTCCTTATCAGCTAGTAGTGGAGATCGCTCGCAGCATCGAGGGCTATCGTCTGAGGGGTAGAGAGCAGGGACAACAGGATAAGAAGGCTCGGTTTTCTGGAGATTTTATATGTGCTCCGGCTAGGGGCAGAGTTCAGTTTGGTAGGGGCCAGCCCAGCAGGCCCCTATATTAAGCACCACCACCACCTCCTCGAGCTGCTCCAGTGAGGCCTTACTTCAGTGCGATGCCGGAGAGTTCTTATCGCCCACCAGCTATTCAGGATTCCTCCGGCGGTTATTCTGGTCATCAGAGTTCTTCCAGCGCCTATTTCAGTACCATGCCAGAGAGTTCATACCGTCCCCCAGCCATTCAGGTTTCCTCCGGTGGGTATTCCGGCCACCAGGTTCAGTCTTCAGGGCAACAGTCTACGGTGCCGAAAGGTTGTTACGAGTGTGGGGATCTAGGACACATGAGGAGGACTTGCCTCAGGCTCCGGGGCAAGGCAGTACAGTAGAGCTCTCAGCCTATAATTATAGCACCAGCAGTCCGGCCACCCAGGGGCGGAGGACAGGTGGGTAGGGGTCGTCCTAGAAGTGGAGGCCAGGAATGGGGAGCTCAGGCAGGTTCTATCCTATCAGGTGGAGGCCAGCCAGCCGGCGCTCCAGCCAGATTGTATGTATTTCCAGTCAGACCAGATGCATTGGCCTCAGACGCTGTTATCACAGGTATTATCTCCGTCTGCGGTAGGGAGGCTTCAGTATTTTTTGATCCAGGGTCTACCTATTCATATGTATCATCTCTGTTTTCTCATTTCCTGGATATTCCTCGTGAGTATTTGGGTACTCCTGTTTATGTGTGCACACCTCCGGGCAATTCTGTGGTTGTGGACCGGATCTATCGATCCTGTGTGGTCACATTCTGTTGGTTCGAGACCAGAGTGGACCTCTTGTTACTTGATATGATCGAAATTGAGGTCATCCTGGGCATGGACTGATTATCTCCTTATCACGCCATCCTAGATTGCCATGCCAAGACTGTTACTTTAGCCATGCCTGAGTTGCCGAGATTGGAGTGGAGAGGTTCCTCAGTTAGTGCAGCTAGTCGGGTTATTTCTTTTCTGAAGGCTCGACGTATGGTCAATAAGGGTTGTTTTCTTATCTCGCTTATGTGTGGGACATCACCGCAGAGTCTCCGATGATTGATTCACTTCCAGTAGTCCGGGATTTCGCCGATGTGTTTCCTTCTGAACTCCCAGGCATGCCGCCAGAGCGTGATATTGATTTCTGTATTGACTTGGCTCCAGGAACCCAACCCATATCCATTCCACCATATCTTATTGCTCCGAAAGAATTGAAAGAACAACTTGAGGAGTTGAAATCTAAGGGGTTTATCTGACCGAGTGTATCGCCTTGGGGTTGCTCCAGTGTTATTTGTGAAGAATAAGGATGGAACTATGTGGATGTGTATTGACTACCGCCAGTTGAAAAAAGTTACCATCATGAACAAGTACCCATTTCCGCACATCGATGATTTGTTTGACCAGTTGCAGCGTGTTAGGATATTTTCTAAGATTGACTTGAGATCGGGGTATCATCAACTGAGGATTCAGGACTCAGATGTTCCGAAGACTGCATTCCGTACTAGATATGGTCATTATGAGTTCCTGGTGATGTCTTTTGGCTTGACTAATGCCCCAACAGCGTTTATGGATTTGATAAACAGGGTGTTCAGGACTTATATTGGTTCCTTTGTCATCGTCTTCATTGATGACATCTTGATCTACTCATGTAGCCTAGGGGAGCACAAGCAGCATTTGAGTAGTGCTTCAGACCTTGCGGGAACAAAAGTTGCTCCAAGTGTGAGTTTTAGTTATATTCTATGGAATTCTTGGGGCATGTGGTGTCCGGAGAAGGTATCAAGGTGTATCCTAAGAAGATTGAGGTAGTTCAGAGTTGGCCACATCCCACTTCAGCGACCGAGATCAGGAGTTTCTTGGGATTGGCAGGTTATTATCGTAGATTTGTGGAGGGATTTTCATCCATTGCATCCCCTCTGACTAGATTGACCCAGAAGGGTGCCCCGTTCCGATGGTCCGATGAGTGTGAGGCGAGCTTCCAGAAGCTCAAGACCGTTTTGACCACAGCACCAGTTCTAGTGTTGCCTTCCGGTTCAGGGATGTATACAGTTTATTGTGATGCCTCACGCGTTGGCTTAGGATGTGTATTAATGCAGGAGGGACGAGTTATTGCATATGCTTCACGTCAGCTGAAGATTCATGAGAAGAACTACCTCGTGCACGATTTGGAGCTGGCAGCGCTTGTTCATGCTCTTAAGATTTGGAGGCAATAGTTGTATGGAGTGTCTTCTGAGGTTTATACAGACCACCGCAGTTTGCAGCACTTGTTCAAGCAAAAGGGATCTTAATTTGAGGCAGCGTAGGTGGCTTGAATTACTGAAGGATTATGACATCACCATTCTTTATCATCCCGGCAAGGAGAATGTGGTTGTAGACGCCTTAAGCAGGAAGGTGGAGAGTATGGGTAGCTTGGCATTCATTTCAGCGGAGGAGAGGCCACTAGCCCTGGACATTCAGTCCTTGGCAAACAGACTTGTGAGGCTGGAAATTTCAGAGCCCAACTGAGTTCTTGCATGTGTTGTTGCTCAGTCTTCATTATTGGGGCAGATCAAGGCTCGGCAGTTCGATGATCCGCACTTGGTAGTTCTTAGAGAGATTGTACTACAGGGTGGTGCCAAGGAGGTTTCTATTGGCGAGGATCGTGTTCTGCGACTTCAGGATCGCCTATGTGTTCCTAATGTTGATGGCCTGAGGGAGAGGATTCAAGAGGAGGCACACAGTTCACAGTATTCTATTCATCCAGATGCTACGAAGATGTCGTGAACTGAGGCAGCACTACTGGTGGCGGCAAATGAAGAAATACATAGTGGAGTATGTGGCTGTATGTTTAAGTATGAGCACCAGAGGCCAGGAGGCCTACTCCAGCAGATGCCTATACCTGAATGGAAATGGGAGCGCATCACTATGGACTTTGTAGTTGGGTTGTCGTGGACCTTGCAGAAGTTCGATGCGGTTTGGGTTATTGTTGACAGTTTGACCAAGTCAGCACACTTCATTCCAGTAGCTACTACTTATACTTCAGAGAGTTTGGCCTAGATCTACATTCGGGAGATAGTTCGGTTGCACGGTGTGCCCGTGTCTATCATATCAGATAGAGGACCTCAGTTCACCTCGCAGTTCTGGAGAGCCGTACAGAGTGAGTTGGGCACCCGTGTAGAGCTCAGCACAACATTTCATCCTCAGACCGACGGGCAGTTGGATCATACAGTTCAGATATTGGAGGACATGCTCAGGGCATGTGTGATTGACGTTAGAGGGTAGTGGGACCAGTTCTTTCCCTTGGCCGAGTTTGCTTACGATAACAACTATCAGTCCAGCATTGAGATGGCTCCATTTGAGGCTTTATATGGGCGGCGATGCCGTTCCCCCATCGGGTGGTTTGATCCTGGCGAGGCTAAGTTATACGGTACCGATTTGGTAAAGGATGCCTTAGAAAAGTTAAAGTTGATCCAGTAGAGGCTTCGCACGGCACAGTCCAGACAGAAGAGTTACGCGGATGAGAAGGTGTGTGATGTATCATTCATGGTCGGCGAGAAAGTCCTCTTGAAAGTCTCGCCGATGAAGGGTATTATGCGGTTCGGGAAGAAGGGCAAGTTGAGGCCTAGGTTTATAGGACGATTTGAGGTGTTGAGGCGAGTTGGGGAGGTTGTTTATGATCTTGCTCTACCTCCCAGTTTATTAGGTGTTCATCCAGTTTTCACGTATCTATGCTCCGGAGATACCACGCCGAATTGTATCATGTGTTAGACTTCAATACCATCCAGCTAGACGAGAGGTTGGGCTACGAAGAGGAACCAGTTGCTATTATTGATAGGCAGGAGCGCCAGTTGAAGTCTAAGAGGGTTTCCGTCGTGAAGGTCCAATGGAGGGGCCAACCAGCCGAGGAGGAGACTTGGGAGTCCGAGGAGGATATGCGGAGCATATATCCACACTTGTTCAGCACTCCAGATATGATTCTAGACTCGTTCGAGGACAAACATTTGTTTGAGAGGTGGAGAATGTAACAACCCGACCAGTCGTATTGATTCCTAGAACCCCGTACCTCTGAATAAGAGCCTTGTATTTTCTTTTATTGATTTATGACTTGCGGGGATGGTTGGTTCGAGATTTGGAAGAGTTTGGGTTGAAATTGGAACACTTGGTTTCGTAAGGTTGGCCTAAAGGGCCAAGTTTGACTCTGGTCAACATTTTAAGTAAACAACACAGTAATCGCTATTTGAAGGTTCCAATGGGTTTGTATGGCGATTTTGAACTTAGGCGTATGTTCGGAACGGGTTTTGGATGACCCGGGAGCATTTCAGTGCCAAATAGCGAAATAAGATTCTTAAAGCTCTATAATTGAGGTTTGGAACGTGTTTTGAGGATATCGAGGTCCAAATGGAATTGCGATACCAGGAATAGTTCTGTAATGTCATTTAAGACTTGCACGCAAAATTTGGTATCATTCGGAGTAGTGTAAGTATGTTTCGGCGTGTTGGAAGTAGATTTAAGAACTTAAAGTTCATAAGTTTGATTCAATTGGTTTTAGGGTGTGATTATTGGTTTTAACGTTGTTTCGAGCATTCTGAAGGTTCGAGCGAGTCCGTTTTATGATTTAGGACTTGTTGGTATGTTTGAACGGGGCCTCGGGGGCCCCGGATGTCATTCAGACGTCGCGCGAGGCGAGTCCAAGCTCAAAGTGTGCTGCTAGTGCACCGGTTCTGGTGCGACCGCGCCTGCTAATGGCCAGCCGCAGGTGCGAGACCCCCGACGCGGTCGACTCTTCCCAGGTGCGGCCCATGGGGAGGAACCCAGGAACCGCAGAAGTGGCTCCCCTTTCGCAGAAGCGAGCCTCAGAAGCGGGCCTCAGAAGCGGCTCCTCTCTCACAGAAGCGGACCGCAGATGCGGTCCCCAGCTAGCATGGCCCATTTCCGAAGGTGCGGACGACTTCTCGCAGAAGCGAGACCGCAGATGCGGTCCCTTATCCACAGGTGCGGAAATCGCTGAAGGCAGTGCCTTCATTTTATTCGGGAATGTGTCATTTTTGACACATTTCATTCATTGTTTAGGATATTTGGGAGCTTTCAAAGAGGGGATTCCAATTTAGCATTTGAGAGGTAAGTTATTCCTACTTAATGTGAGTTTAATACTTGGTTTTGGGTAGATTAACACCTAAAGGTTTGTGAAAATTAAGGGTTTAGAGTAAAACCGAGGGTTTTGATAAAATTAGGATTTAACCACGAAATTAGTTATGGAATATAGTAAAAATCATATATTATTGATCCTTAGGTTATGGGTAACAACTTCCCTTAAGAATTTTCGGAACCCGAGCACGTGGGCCCGGGGGTGAATTTCGGGAATCGTGCAATTGGGGTTGGATAACCAGTTTAATAGCTAGAATATGAACTTGTAAGCCTATAATGATTAGTTTTTACGTTATTTGAATAGTTTCAGATTGTGCGGCTCCGGTTAGAGAGTTTGAGGATAGTCTTGAGTTGGAAGTAGGCCCAAAACGAGGTAAGTCTCTTTTCTAACCTTGTAAGAGGGAATTGTCCTCATAGGTGAAGTAATTAATTATGTGATATTATTTGTGGGGGCTATGTACGCACGAGGTGACGAGAGCCCGTGCTATCTACTATCATGATTAAGTCCGGGTAGCTTAGGACCCAAAAGCAGGCTTACGTGTTATACGTGAAACTTTATGATAATTTAACTCGCTTAGATCATGTCAAATTAGTAAATAAATTCTAATAGATTGAACAACATCTTTTGACTGTTTAAGAGAAGCCATCATTTCTTGAGTACTTGCTTCTTGATAAATCCTTGATTTACCTGCTTAATGTGCTTAATTGTATTGACCGCGTCGCATGTATGATCTGCGATCGGGTTAATAGATGCATCCATGGTTCGCGTCGTTCGACCCTCCGGAAGTGCACATTTTATTATTATGTTGGATCGGTCGTACACCCGCGACATTATCTGCGCATGCTATTGCTAGGCACTATTGTGACTTGAATTGCTTAATATGCCTTGGTATATAAGTTGTCAACTGAAATGACGGGAATTTATGTACATTTTTATTTGTGGAAAAGCTCGTTATTTCTGTTATTTTTTGCTATTTAACCTTGATATTCATGCTTAGTCACATGCTTAGGATATTGTTTGGCCCTAGTAAGTGTCAAGTCGACCCCTCGTCACTACTTCTTCGAGGTTAGACTGGATACTTACTGGGTACATAATGTTTATGTACTCATGCTACGCTTCTGTACTTAATTGTATAGGTTCTGAGGCAGGTCCATCTGGTTACCAGTCAGGAGTACGCCGCTGATACCAAGGCAGAGATTCCACTGTGAGCTGCTTATCCTGATGTCATTTAGCAATGCGTTGGAGTCTTTTCTTTTGTCTATTTTGTCTATTCTATTTCGGACAGTAGAGCAGATGTATATTTTTGTTCATTCCAATAGATACCCAAATACTTGTGACACTAGTTCCTGGCACACACATTGGTGGATTATTCATTTGGGGATGTAACTACATGTAATTTTTTAAACTTGACTCCTTTCACCATTGAAATCTATATTGCCTTCGCATCTTATAGGTTTAGTAATTTAAATTTAGGTATTTGTTGGAAAGGTCTTTAATAAAGTAACATGGGATTGACTTGATAAACAGGGTTGGCTTGCCTAACTTCGGGGTTGGGCGCCATCGCGATCTAGAATAGAATTTGAGTCGTGACAGACCCCTTCAAGAATCGCCCAAATTCGGAGTCTCTAGCTCAAAATATGAAAAATGGGCACAAACCCTCGATTTAGAATTTAACACTGCCTGTCCAGATTTTCTTCTTCGCGAACGCGACCGCCTTCTCGCGTTCGCATAGACCAACTCAGACTGCCTCTCCGCTTTACTCTTCTCGAACCCGACAACTGCTCTGCGAACGTGAACCTTACCTCGCGAACGCGTAGACTAAGGACCTGGGGTCCCTAACTGCCTCACTCCTCTTCGCGAATGCGACACCACTCGCACGTTCGTGATGCACACACTGCCCTACCCTTCGCATTCATGTCCTCCCATTCCGGAACGCGAAAATTCACCATCTCAAAAACACTCTTCGCGAACGCGAAGCCCCTCTCGCGAACGCGCAAGAGGAAACCAGAAACAAAATACAGCAGCAGATCAGCTATCTCACCAAGGCCAAAAATGATCTGTTAACCACCCGAACTCACCCGAGGCCCTCGGGACCTCAACCAAGCATACCAACAAGTCATATAACCCCCTACAAACTTATTCAAACCTTCGAATCACTCTAAACAACATCAAAACACCGAATTAAACCCGGATTCAAGCCTAAGAACTTCAAAACTTCCGAATTCCACAAACGACGCCGAAACCTATCAAACCACATTTGATTGACCTCAAATTTTACACACACGTCAAAAATGACATCACGAACTTACTCTAACTTCCAAAAATCCATTCCGACCCCGAAATTTCCAATGCCGACCAAAACCGCCAAATTTCCAACTTTCGCCAATTCAAGCCTAATTCTACTACGGACCTCCAAATCACAATTCGGACGCACTCCTAAGTCGAAAATCACCTAAAAAAGCTAACGGAACCGTCAAAATTCAAATCTGAGGTCGTTTACACACAAGTCAACATCTGGTTGACTTCTCTAACTTAAGCTTCTAATAAAGAGACTAAATGTCTCAATTTCTTTCCGAAACCACTCTGGACCCGAACCAACCAACCCGATACAATATAATACAGTTGTAAAGCACAAAAGAAGCAGAAATGGGGGGAAATGAGGCTATAAATCACAAAACGACCGGCCGGGGTCGTTACAACAACAATATAGATAAAATAGGAAGTTCATATAAACGGACCTGAAGGTCAACTACCATAGGGCCCCAGAATAACATAATCTACAAACTCATATCACAATACCGAGAATAAACTCTACAGCCACAAACAACTACAACACATATAGTCTGTTGCGGTGTGCAATTCGATCCCCCAATATCAATTCATTTCAGTACCATTACTGCACGCAACCCGATCCCTCATTACCAGTTTCATTAACATAAACAACTCAACATCACCTATTTATGAAATATCAACACAAAAGAGTATGAAACATGCAGAACATTAAAGAACTACCGATACAAACAGAGGATTTCCAATACCTCGTAATCCCAAACCTTGACGATTCATAAATACAAGAATAGCTAATGGCTCACGTTGTCGAAATAACATAAAAGAGTGCATCAAGTAATGTAAGGACAATAAAAGCAAATAAAAACATGTGACAATGAGAGTATACAATTAAGGCAAGTAGGAACATGTAGCAGGTAAGCAAATATTGAGTGGGAAACGAATAAATCAAAATAAACAACAATTAAATAATAATTAACAAGTAAAGCATAGATAACACGTAAGAATATGTAGCAATTAAATCATATAACAATAGATAACATGGAATAAATGAAGACATGAAAGTACATAGTCCAATCTCGCATGCTTTAATCCCATGACGGCTCATATACACTCGCCACCTCGCATATACGTTGTTTCCCCACATAATTCACATAACAAATGCCAACAAGTCCTAATTCTCTCAAGTCAAGGTTAGACACAACACTTGCATCACCCGCAACCCACTCAATCAATCCGCCTTGGTCTTGCCTTTTGAACAAGCCTCCAAACAAACCAAATTTAACCAATTATCGATTAAACATATCAAAATAAGCTTTAGAAATTACTCACGAAGGAAAAATGTTCAATCTTAAATGAATTTGATAAGAGTCGACAAGAGTCAACCTCGAACCCGCTTGGTCAAAAATCTAGATTCGGATCTAAACCCGATTACCCATTCACCCTCGAGCCAGGTTATGTGATTTGTTTCGAAATTCGACCTCAATTTGAAGTCTAAATCTCAATTTTATAAAATTCTCAACTTCTATCCAAATCCCTAATTTCTACCATGAAAATCCTAGATTTGATGTTAAAAACTCATGAAAAGTAATGGGTAATTGAAAGAAAGTGGATTAGAGTTGCTTATCAATGATTTTGGGAAGAACAAATTCTTGAAAAAATACCACTAAAGTGTTTAGGGTTGAGAAATGGTGTGAAATAAGCTAAGTCCCGTTTTTCTCCCTTTTTTCCCAGTTGTAGGTATTGCACGCAAAAGCGACAAGCGCGTCAGAAGCCTAAAAGTCGCAAATGTGAACTGCCTCCCTTCTCAAATGCGGATACACCCTTCGCATTTGTGAAGATGTCCAAGATTGCATGTGGTCGGAAATGCGACAAAGTTCACAAAAGCAGCCTTAGTCAGCTCGCAAAATGAACCATTTCCTCGTAAATGCGAGGTCACCCAGCCCAGAGATCTGCAACAAACGCCAGAAATAGGATAGGCACCAGCATTCCTCAAACCCAGTGTTGCCAAAGGTTCATTTAAGGGGCGCTTAAGCCCTGAAGCTCAAGAAACTCGGGGAGGACAATTCGCCTTATTTAAGTTGCGCTTCAGCGTAGGCAAGGCACCAAGACATACCCCTTATTAGCCATGAGTTCTATCTTGAATGGAGCAATGTTAGACTACAAATATAATCGGCAAATAAGTGTGTTATTTGCNATATATATATATATATATATATATATATATATATATATATATATATATATATATATATATATATATATATATATATATATATATATATATATTTCTTTCATTGCGCCTTTTTTAACTAAAGCCTACACTTAAGTTGTGCTTTGCACTTAAAGCCACAATTGACCTAGAGCACGTTTTAGTGCTTTTCGCATTTGACAACACTATTCAAACCATCCAAACTCATCCGCAACCATCTGAACTCACTCGAGCACCTCGGCTCCAAACCAAACATGCGCACAAGTATAATAACATCATATAAACTTGCTCGCTATCTCAAATAGTGAAAATAACATCAAATAACAAGAATTGATTATTGAAACTCATAATTTTCAACTTGAAAGTTCATTTTCACATTTTTTTACATAACGCGCTGAAATGTGATCGGGTCACGCAGGACTACAAGTCCAAAAATATTATATGAACCTACCGGAATGGTCAAAACACCGATCCGAGGTCGTTTACTAAGAATATTGACCGTAATCAACTCAAGTTCCATTTTAAGGCAAAATTACTTTTTCTTCGAATTTTCACGTAAAAACTTTCCAGAAAACGACACGGACCATGCACGCAAATAAAAAAAACATCAAATGAAGCTAATGGAGGTCTCGAAACACGAAAATAGAAGTTAATACTCAAAACGATCTATCGGTCGTCATACATTCTCTTACCACCAAATTCGCCAACACCCTCTACGCCTTGGTGCAAATCTAAGGGGTACTTTTCTGAATAAATACTCACACTTTTTTATTTTATGTGGAGTTGTTAGATTGGGAAATTAAGTGTAGAGTTAAAGAAAGAAAAAATGAAATCTATAGTTTTAAACATATTATGCATGCCATTGCAGGTGACGAAAAAATGTGTTATTAAGGGTAAAATTATGAAAGCTAGCTAAAACTAATAATTTATAAATATTAAAGTGTAACATTTTGTTAAGGAATAAAGTAAAAGAACGAAGCTAGCTAAAAAGATATCTAACTTTATGTTGTTGAGCTTAGGCTTGAGTCTTAAGAGTGTGAAATTGTGCAAATTTCTGATTTATATTAAGAAGCATTAGATGAAAGGTTGAGGTTGTTCAGGCTTGTATCATCAGCTACCTAATTACTTTGCTTAGCATGAAGGTTAATTAAACATTCATTTTTTCCAGATTTAAATACATGTGTGGAAGTTTTAGGATTTTGATTGATCAGAGCCTTTAAATGGAATGTCTTCTTTAATACTGACTTTTACGGAAAGTCACTGCAAATGGAGGTGGTTAGTTGGAGCTAAAAATTATTTTTTTTTGAAATTATAGATTATTTTGAGAATACCGTAAAAAGTACTTTTTCCAGTTTCCCAAACTTGATAACTGGTGTTGAAAAAATATCATTCAACCTTCCTTTAATTGTTGAAGCACTTGTTACCAACTTCAAATTATTAATTTTTTAACCGTTTGTTTTAATTTTTTGAGTTTTTTTCCTATCTTATACCATATTTACTTGCACCCTTTTTTTACTTTCAATATTTTTCATCCTTTTCGTTTTTTTTTTTACATGCATATATCATTGGCTTGACATTTGCGACTTAGTCATTAGCCAAACGGTACACATAGGTAAGCGTCACCCATCGACAGTAGAAACTACTTGATTCTCTCTCAAAATCGTTGAAGCTCTGCCACTAATACGAAGGAAAAATATTTATTGTAAATTTAGGAAAGATCTCTACAATGCCCACACTTCTCCACAAAATCTCTGCACAATAGCACCGCTATTTATGATAGTACTATGGAATCTATTTTAACTAGAAAATGGAGATTCTACTCTTTTATTAATATGACTACAAATCTTATTTAGATAATATTTAAGCTGACAAACATAAAATCTTAAGTGGTTTAGGTAGGATTGGCAAATGGACGGGTTGGGTTAAATTTGGGCAGTCAAGATGGGTTCGGTCAATAAATGTACTTGGGCTAATATAAACAATGAGGCATAGCCAACCCGCTCAACTTGACTCATGTTTTAGAACCATACTCATCTTGCAAAAAAAAGCCTTTTGCCTTAAAATGTGTAAGTTGAAAAATATTTTACGAGGGAGGATTGGGGTGAGTGGGTGGTGCAGAAAAATGAAAAAAAAAACAAAAAATTGAATATTGAAAATACAAAAAAAAAATTGAGGGGGTTAGCGGGGGTCAGGGTGGATGGTGCAGAACAACAAAAAGACAGAAAATAAAAATACAAAAAAAAAAGTAAAAAAAAAATTTTCGAGGGGCTTTGCGCGA
>MDKI01166662.1:0-12051 GCA_005239505.1 Nicotiana paniculata | reverse complement strand
ACTTAAAAGATAAAACTTTCCAGAATTGCACAGATCTGCGGTCCATTATGCGATCGCAGATCAGGTATGCGGACCGCATAGTGATCGCATACCTGGACAGCCTGCTATCCAATTTGGGGACAGCTATGCGGCCCAAGATGCGATCGTATTTTGGGAATGCGGACCACATAGCTGTCTCACCCCTGCACCCCCATTTTTGCGGAGGAGGTTATGCGACGCACTATGCGATCGCATAACAGGTATGCGGACCGCATAGTGGTCGCATACCTGGGTAGTCCGGTTCCCATTTTGGCCCATTTGAGGGTCATTTATGCGACAGGAATGCGTACTGCATAACAGGAATGCAATCGACCGCATACTTGCTTCGGGGCTTCTAATTTCTAATTATAAAACCGGAACCGTAGCTTTATAAAACACCCATCCCCTTCATTTTTTAAAGGCTATCTGATTAAAATAGAGTGAAGTGAGAGTGGATTCTAGTGAGAGAAGTCCCCATCTTCCCCAAATTGGTCCTCCATCTCTACTCATGCCTTGAATTAATCGACTAGTCGTCATCTTGTTCACCATAAAAGGTAAGTCTTCACCCCATTTCCATTAAATTCTCAGGTTTTGGTTAAAAATGTCACACTCATGAATTGGTTCTTGAAGATAAAAGCTAAGACTTGCATGCATATTCATGATTTGTCCTAATCTAGCAAAGAGATGTAAGTTAGAGTAACCTTCCACTAAAAGGGGGATTAATTAATCAAAGGGATCACATAGTTTTTGATAAAAATGCCCAAATGAGTTCATGACTTCTAATTCTAAGTCTAAATATGGCATCTTGTAAATTATATTTGAGGTGATAGCAGATCCGGTGGGTTGAGATAGATATTAAAGGGGAATTTCGACTCGAGGTATATATGACTAACTTTAATCTTCGTAGAGTCACCTTGTTGGTGTCCGAGCATTCGGTATGAATTTTTGGCTTATGCGTATGTGAATCCATTGTTCTAATGTGTTGAGGCGTAAGACTCTATTCTCTGATTGTCCTAGTTGATTACCATGTCACCATGTTATATGAGCTTACGAAAAGGTGATTCTTTGTGCTTATTCTATCATGTGCAAAGCTCGTTAAATGTTGAATACATCAGTATGAGAGGATGTGCTGCAAATGAAAGAAATGATAACGAATCCAATTGTCGAATGTATCTAAGTGCTAAATTCTGTGTAGTAAATGATGGAAAGAAAACATGGATAAACTAATTGAGCTATATGTCGATGGCATACCGTATATGACTCACTGTTACATAAATATTTTTGTGGCCTTGATTTCATATGGTTACTTGGTTGTTACGAAGGAATATCCTTGATGATGAGAATCTTTGTGATTGAATTGTTGGTTGAATTTGCTATTAATTACATTGTTGAACGTATCAAAGTGCTAAAGGTTGTGTAGCAAATGATGAATGTAAATATGGACTGATTTTATTGAGTTAAATGATTGTGGCAACACCATATATGAATTACTGATTAGGAAGGATCATTGTGCCTTGATTTCACATAGTTATTGGTTGATATGAACTTATGTTCTTCATGATGGAGATCCTTGTGATTTAATTGTTGGTGGTTGTTGCTTTGAAATATTATTGTACAGTGGGATCGGGTTGCGCGCCGCAACATGAAGTAATAATGGTGGAGAGGAAATAAGGGTGAAATGTAATTGTACGGTGGGATCGGGTTACGCGCCGCAATACGAAGTAATAAGGGTGGAGAGGCAATAAGGGTGAGATGTGACTGTACGGTGGGATCGGGTTGTAATGACCCGACTGGTCGTTTTGAGCTCTAGCGCGTCTTTCAGCGGTTTGAAGTCGTGAGTAGCTCCATTCAGGTATTATGACCCGTGGGCGTGGTCGGAATTGAATTTCGGGAAGTTTAGGGTTGATTTGGAAAGAAAATTCTCATTTTAGAAGTCTTAAGTTGGAAGAATCAATTAAGATTGGAATTTTGAGTAAACGACCTCAGAATCACGATTTGAAGGTTCCATCAGGTTCGTATGATGATTTCGGACTTGGTTGTCGGATCGGGTTTTGGATAACTCGGGAGCATTTCGGCGTATATTGTAGAAGTCAGCATTTTTGAAGAAATTTTCTAAGTTTGGCTTGAAGAGCATTCCAGTGATGTTGATGTCCGTTTGGGATTCCGAGTCTGGGAATAGCTCTGTATGGTGATTCTGGAGTTGGGAGCGCGATCGCAAGTGAATTTGGATGTCCGTAGGTCATTTTGGAGTCATATGGCTAAAGATAGAAATTTGAATGTTTTTGAGAAATCTGACCTGAGGTGAAATTTTGATATCAGGGTCAGAATGCGATTCTGGAAGTTGGAGTAGGTCCGTTGAATATGACTTGTGTGCAAAATTTGAGGTCAATCAGACGTGATTTGATAGGTTTCGGCATCGAATGTAAAAGTTGCCAATTTCTAAGTTCATAAGGTTGGGATTTGAGTGCGATTCATGGTTTTGATGTTGTTTGATGTGATTTGAGGCCTCGAGCAAGTCCGCATTATGTTTTGGAATAGGTTGGTATAATTGGACGGGGTCCCGGGGGCCTCGGTGGATTCCGGGTGGTTAACGGATCAATATTTGAAGTTGAAGAAAGCTGAATGTTGGTGTCATCTGGTGTGACCGCACCTGCGAGGATTTGGCCGCAGGTGCAGGTAAGGGCATAGCAAGTGAGAAATTGGGCTTGAGCTAAGGAGGCCGCAGGTGCAGGAGATTTGGGCGCACCTGCAGAAGCACATGTGCGATAAGGGGACCGCAGGTGCGGAAATCGGCCTGGGCGGAATGTTTTAAAAAAAGGATTCTTGGTTCATTTTCTTCATTTCTTCTTGGCTTAGGAGATTTTGGGAGGCTTCAAAGAGAGGATTCCTTCATGAATTGACAAGGTAAGTAACTCCTTCAGGCCTCTAAGTTAAATACAAGATTATATGCGTGGATTAGGCATGGAAATTGGTAGGAATTTGGGAAATATTGAAGAAACCTAGAAATTTGATAAATTGGAATTTAGCCGCGAGTTGAGCATGAATATGTGAGTAAATTGTATAATTGAACTAGTAAAGCTATGGGTAGAATGTATCTTTGAGAAATTTCGGATTCCGGGCACGTGGGCCCGAGGGCATTTTGGTCATTTCACTAAGCGGGGTTTGGAAATTATATAATTTGGAATTGTTGCAAGTATTAGAATATATATTTATTGGTTTGTCATTGTTTGGATAGTTTCGGGGTGATGTGCCGGTATTGGGATTTCAGAGCGAGGTAAGTCTTCTTTCTAACTTTATGAGGGGGAATTGCCCCCCTAGGTGAACTAATTAAGTATGTGTTACTATCTGCGGGGGCTACGTACGCATGAGGTGATGGGAGTCCGTGCGTAGCTACTATTATGACTTGTCCGGGTAGCCTAGGACCCACTAGCATGCCTTACCTGTTGTACCTGTGATCTTGTCTGTAATATTAATCTGCTAATATAATTGAAATTGTAATTGAATGACTAAAGAAGATTAGAGTTTATTTTCTTAAGCATCTAAAAAGAGAATTTATTTCCTTCACGGGCAATTGGGGTTCCGGATAAGGTTATGTTATTAACCATTATAAAAACTTGGCAAGTGAATTTCGAAAAAGGGATTTAAATACTATTTTGTGGTTTTTAAAAGAGAAATCTGTCATTTATTTGGTTACTTGTTTTCCCGACGTATTCGGGGTGGACTGTTGATTGTGCATGACTGCCTGTGACCGGTTCGCAATTTACATTCCGCGAGCGGAGTGTTATTTCCCCCACTCTCATGGGAGGGGGCCGTACACCACGGCGAGATTGAAAGAAATATTACGGTTCGGGCCGTTTGACCCTCGACAGTGCACAGAGATGATTATTATGATGGCTCAGGCCGGTTGTCCTTATCTCGTATGCGCATGCTAAATTGTTAAATGTTTTCTTCATGATTTTTGAAGTGATAAGATATTTGGGGGAAAATAAAGAAGAAATTGTGAATCTATGATATTTGGAGGAAAACAAAGAGGAAATTGTTTATTTAATATATTTTGGAAAATAATGAGAAAATGGTGACTGTTTGTTTATTTCCAGTATTTACTTGGATTTTAGTGCCTTATATATATCCTGTTTTACTACCTTTACACGCCTATCGTGTTCATCTTATACTGTTAATTAATTTGCTGGCTCTTAGTGAGTGTCTAATTCGACCTCTCGTCACTATCTCTCTGATGTTAGCCGGGCGACTTATTGAGTACACGCTATTTTTGTACTCATGCTACACTTGCTGTGCATTTTATTGCACAGGTACTTTCATAGAAAAGTGGAGGATTTCGGAGACTTAGGCGAGTTGCATCATCCGGAGGCGATCTGTAGCAGACAGAGTCTCTCTCGTACTGTATTTATTCATTATTTTAAATTTCCTCGTCCAATTTGTACTTCAAACAGGCTTTGTAGTGATTGTATAAATTCTTAGAATTTGCTCATGTACTTGTGACACCGGGTTTTGGGATGTGTTGTGTTATATTTGTTAAATGGTAATACTTAAACCATTGTTTTACTAAATAGAATTTTATTTAGTTAATATGAAATAAAGTGAAAGGAAATGATTTTTCATAAATGATAAACAAGAATTTATTTCGACTAACTAATGATTGGCTCGCTTGACAATGGTGTCCGGCGCCATACGACCTTAGGGATTTTGGGTCGTGACACGGGTTGCACGCCGCAACAGATAAAAAATTGAAATGAGTAACTGTGAAACCTTCATTGTGATTTTCTGCATTTATGTGTGGTATTTATTGGGTTTCCCCGACTGTCTTCTATTTGTGTACTGTTTGATTCTACCTAGAATGAATCTTGTTCATACATACTAGTACTATTCAATGGTACTAACGTCCCTTTTGCCGGGGAGCTACTTCTTTTACATGGATGTAGTTGGTTCTATAGCAGGTAGTTTCGACCGCTAGTGGTGCCTCCTCTTCATCCTTTCAGCAGTTCTGGTGAGCCCCATTTCCTCTCGGGGCCGTGTGTAGTCTATATCATCTTCTTTTGTATATGTTGTGTCTTTAAAGGTATAGTCGGGGTCTTGTCACCGGCAAATCGATGTAAACTCCTAGTATTCTTAGAGGCTTCGTAGACACTGTGGGTTGTATATATATATATTATGGGCAGTAGTTGTATTTACTCGTAATCATGGACTGAATCGGAAATGTTGCATGTAGCTTGTATCTTTTGGGATTATCAAATGCTAAAATGTTAAAAGGAGAAATGAACTTAAGATGTAAGTCCATGCTTCGATTTAATTTGTTATTTTATATGGAATATTGTATATCATAAACACGGGGTAACGCGTTGGGCAGGAAAGGCAATCCAGGTCCGCTTGACCAGGATCATCCTGTTAGACCCCGATCTCATCCCTCGGTTTTGGGGCGTGACACCACGGGTTGACCTTTTCTCACTTCAATGCCATGTTCATTACTTTACGAATTTCAGATACCTATGTAAAAAGAATCATGGTAGACAATAGAAGCGGCACATGTATTATCCACCCCGGAGTTCTTACACAAATAAGACTCGAGGACAAGATAGTACCACGTTGCATAACACTAACATGTCTTAACAATGTAGTTGAACGTACCTCCGGAGAGATCCCATTGCATGTTCTGGCCCGGCGAGTCACCCTGGAAACAACATTCCACGTTATAAATCAGGACACAACCTAAAACGCCATTATATGACGACCCTTGATACACGCCATGAGGGCTATCCCATCCAGCCTGTATTAGGTCATCAAGTTCCCTACGCTATGGGGAGTGTTCAACATTCGCGACGAACAACGCACAACTCAAGAATGCTACTGCATTACCCAAGACTGCATATACTCAACAACTAAAAGGAGAGGGCTCAGGAGCATAGCGTATAGCGAAGTCGGGGCCCGAGTACGGAGAAAAAAAGGATGTTATCAAAGACCCCGACGTCGTGGAAGCCACAGGTACAACTGTGGAAGACCTCGATCTCGTTCAACTGGATGAAAGCGACAACAACAAAAAAGCTTACATCGACCACAAACTCACAGAACCAGGTAAATTCCACAATTTTTTAACTGACAACACAGACTTGTTTGCTTTCTACCACGCAGATATGCCAAGTATCCCGAAAGACATCGCAACACACAAGCTGAACGTCGACCCGCTCTACCTGCCTTTACGGCAAATCAAAAGAAAGTTTAATGTTGCAATCAACGATGCCGTCTGGGAAGAGGTAGAAAAATTGCTCGCCAACGGTTCCATTCGAGTGTCAAAGTACCCCCAATGGGTCTCCAACGTGGTCATGGTGAAAAAGAAAAATGGGAAATGGCGCATGTTCGTGGACATCACGGACCTAAACAAGGCCTGCCTGAAAGACTTCTTCCCGTTACCTCACATTGATTAGCTCATTGACGCAACAAAGGGGCACGAACTATTAAGTATCTTGGACGCCTACTCAGGCTACAACCAAATACTCATGGAGGAGGATACTAGGAAAAGACCACTTTCATCAACCATCAAGGGACGTACTGCTACAGAGTCATGCCGTTCGGATTGAAAAATGCAGGGGCAACTTATCAGAGGCTGGTAACCAAGATATTCAAAGAGAAACTCGGAAAAATGATGGAAGTATATATAGAAAACATGTTTGTCAAGTCAAAAAAGGAAATAGGACCATATCGACCACCTTAGGGAAATCTTCGACATACTTAGGCGATACGGCATGAAGCTGAACCCCGAGAAATGCCCCTTCGGCGTGACCTATGGAAAGCTCCTCGAATTTTTGGTGTCGCAGAGAGGCATTGAGGTCAATCCTGACCAAATCAAGTCTATAAAGGGAATACCTGAAATTTGACCAGCAAGAAACAAGTGCAGAAGTTGACTGGCTTATAGCCGCCCTATCAAGGTTTATTTCACGATCCTCTGACAGATGCCACAAGTTGTTCAACGTGCTCAAGAAGGACAATGGATTCCATTGGAATTCCGAGTGCATCAATGCCCTTAGATAATTAAAGGCATACTTGTCCTCATCCCCGTTACTCGCCAAGGCAGAACCAGGCGAGCGCCTCTTAATCTACCTGGTCATATTCGACGTCGCAGTGAGCGCAGTCTTGGTCCGTGAAAGAAAAGGTACGCAATCTCCAATCTACTACATTAGCAAAACCCTGGTCGACGCCGAAACGAGGTATCCCCACCTCGAAAAGCTGGCCCTGGCATTAGTCGTAGCTTCACGAAAGCTTAGACCCTATTTTCAATGCCATCACATCTCGGTGGTCACGATCGTCCCCCTAAGAAGCATCCTACATAAACCCGAGTTGTCGGGTAGGTTGGCTAAGTGGGCCATCGAATTAAGAGAGCACGATATAACATATCAGTTTTGAACAATAATAAAGCTGCGAGTACTCGCTGACTTCGTCGCCGACTTCAGCGCCAAAATAATGCCTGAGGGTTCTGTACTTCGATGGTCCTCCATTGTGTCAGGATCTATACTAGGACTCGTACTTGAGGTCTCGACAGGCGAAGTCATCAGCCAGTCCATACGGTGTCCCGATATGACTAACAATGAGGCCGAGTATGAGGTCGTAACTGCAAGACTGAAACTAGCTCTCAAATACAGAGTACAACGAGTCATCCTCTGATGTGACTCACAACTCGCCGTCAACCAAGTCATAGGGACTTTCCAAATCAAAGAACAGAGGCTACAAAATTATCAGGTCGAAATTCATAAGCTATTGCCCGAGTTTGACGAATGCCAACTCGACCAGATACCTTGAGCAAAAAACATCGAGGCAGACGGCCACGCCAAATTAGCAGCGGCTATTAAGAACATAAGCGGAAAAGAAAATGTGGTCACCCTCTATTCTATAATAGACCAAATTGAGGTACGCACTATAAACATGACTTAGGACTGGCGCAATCGTATTATGTCATATTTGCAGGATAGAGTGCTCCCATCCGACAAAAAAAAAGCCAAGAAGCTTCGAATGCAGGCCGCCAGAAACAACATCATCGACCATGACTTGTACAAAAGAACGTTTGGTGGCCCCTTGGCAAAATGCCTAGGAACAAACCAAACTAGTTGCGTCCTCGAAGAATTACATGAGGGCCACTGTGGAGCTTATATCGACAATCGATCCCTCGTTAGATGCCTCATACAAGTAGGTTATTACTGGCCCGCCATGAAAAAGGAGGCCGCCGACTTCTTTAGAAAGTGCGAACAATGCCAAAAATTTGCTCCAATGATTCACCAAGCGGACGAGCACCTCTACTAAGTCACCTCGCCTTGGCCGTTCATCAAACGGGGAATGGACAGTGTCGGACCCCTTCCAGCGGGACGAGGTAATGTACGATCTCTTTTGGTTTCAACTGACTATTTTTCCAAGTGGCTAGAAGCAGGTGCGTTCGCCCAAATATGCGAACATGAAGTTATCACATTCTTATGGAGGAACATCATATGCTACTTCGGCATCCCCAAAGAAATCAGTTGTGACAACGGACCCCAGTTCACTAGAAACAAAACCGCCAAATTCTTCGAGAAATGGCACATCAAGAGAATACTCTCCACGTCATAACATCCTGCGGGCAACAGTCTGGCGGAATCCTCCAACAAAACAATACTGAACATCATGAAGAAGAAGCTTGAGGACGCCAAGGGACTGTGGTCGGAACTGCTACCGAAAGTGCTATGGGTATACCGCACCACGCCAAAAACAAGCACAAGAGAAACGCCATATTCACTAGTCTATGGGACTGATGCAGTGATACCGGTCGAAGTCGGTGAACCAAGTTTGAGATACTCCTACGAGAGTGGACCAAGTAATGATGAGAGCAGAAAGCAAGACCTCGATGAAACCGACGAGCAGAGAGACTTGGCATACACAAGAATGATAGCTAAAAAACAGCAAGCATAATGGTACTGCAACAAAAAGGCCAAAGTCAGGCCATTGAAGGTCGGGGACTATGTACTCAAATCCAAAACACAAGCAAGCAAAGACCCACAGGAAGGTAAACTGGGAACCAATTGGGACGGGCCATGAAAAATCACGGCGGCGGCAAACAAAAGGTCATTCCAACTAGAAATAATGGAGGGAAAACTACTACCAAACAATTGGAATGTCACCCACCTCAAGTACTTCAACTTCTGAAGAAGAACGTCCTACAAGTCGTACTCTTTTGCCCTCACCTGAATTTTGTCCCAGTTGAGTTTTCTCGGGGAGGTTTTTAATGAGGCGACGAAGAGGGTGTCTCAAAGTTTAAGTGTTAAGTTCATCGCTCAGCCTATCGGCTACTTCTCCAGGCCGAACGATGAAGGGACTAGATATACTGGGACTTCTCGAATGCATGTACAAACTTAACGGAAACATGTAATATTCTCCAATGAATGGATAAACAAAGCAGTACATGATATTCTTACACAACTCCGCCAAGTTTACACATCATGCCAATGTAGAGAATATACATTCGACATCGCTCGAATTATTTTCTATGTCTACATTCGACCTTGTTCGTATCGACTTACGTTCAACCTCAATCGAATTAACACAGGAAATGTACATTCGACCTCGCTCGAATTATTTTCCAAGTCTACATTTGACCTTGTTCGAATCGACATACATTCAACCTCGTTCAAATTAACAAAGGAAATGTACATTCGACCTCGCTTGAATTATTCTCCAAGTCTACATTCAACCTCATTCGAATCGACTTACTTCTAACTCGTTCAAATAAACACAGGAAATGTACATTCGACCTCACTCGAATTATATTCCAAGTCTACATTCGACCTCATTCGAATTAACTTATATTCAATCTCGTTCGAATAATTTTCCAAGTCTACATTCGACCTCGTTCGAATTAAGAAAGGAGACGTACATTCGACCTCGCTCAAACTGTTCTCCAAGTCTACATTCGACCTCGTTCGAATCGACCTCCATTCGACCTCATTCGAATCGACGTAAATTGGACTGGCTGAAAGTCAAGGCCTTTTTTACAAAAGGAGACATTCACAGAAAAGCAAGAAAAAAAGAGAAGAGAGCCGAAAATACAAAGCAAAAGACAACTGTTCCATGTCAATCATTCCATTACAATACACCCTACAAAGGTCTTAAAGGATGCCCGACAAAAAAAAAAACAACAAAACACAAAAAACAAACAAAAACCAAGTACAAAGACCTCACTCTGCATCGCCCGCCATCACCAACATCGTCGACATACTCATCGTCGTACCAAGGGTCGGAGGCAAGCTCGTCCAAGGAATATTCATCATCGCTCCGGCCGGGCGTACCGGGGTCGTAACCATAGGCATCAAGAGCTGCACGTGCCTTGGCACGAACATCCTCGAACTCCGCCTCAGAAACCTTTTCGTCTGTCATCAGAGCCCTGTATATGTCAAGTTGGGATTCAACGTGAACCCACCTTTCATACAACTCCCGTGACACACTGGGATCACCAGAAGTATGAGAAGTAGATGGTTGGGCCCGTTGTTGTGCCTTCTCATCTTTTAGGTCCGCGATCTACCCGTTCAGGTCAGACAGTTCCACCTCCAAACCCGCTATACGTTCTTCAAATCTTGCCTCCTTGAGAACCAAAGTTTCCGCCTCATTAGCTTTCTCAGACCTGAAAAACACGGAGGGTACCCCTAGTGCAGCCCCCTCCGTCACAGTGGCTATTGCGGCTCTCTCAATGCGACCCAATCTTCAACACTGGCGCTCAACTCACTTCTCAAGCTGATGGCCCTAGCTTCGCTTTGCTCGAGATCGACCCTTAAGGACGTCACCTGCACCTGAAGATCAACATTCTCGCCCATCACTCCCTTGCTCACCTCGAGCTCATCTTCCTTAGCTCCCAGCGCCCCCTCAAGCACGCTACACCTATCGATGGCCCTCTGTCACGACCCATTTTCCCTCCGAAAGGTATCATGACGGCACCTAGTCTCTACGACTAGGTAAGCCTAAAATTTTGCGGAAGATAATAGAATCAATAAAATAAAGACAGAAAAGAACTCAAGTAGATATAACATAACTGCTCAGCATGTACACTTTCACTTCCCAAAACCCGGAATGTCACGATAGTCACAAGCTCTGTACTAAATGTATCTCTATACAATTAAATAGTGGAACAAAATACATAAGTCCTCTATGCCTATCTAGAGTAGAAGGGGACTCGTGGGATTCTGCGGACGCGACAGAATTACCTCGCGGTCTCCTGGAAGCTGCTAGAATGACTCCTAGCCACGATACTAGGTGCTGGTACCTGGATTTGCACATGGGGAAAACATACGCAGGAAAGGGCGTGAGTACTCCACATTCGGTACTCCGTAAGTGCCAAGCCTAACCCCAGTCAAGTAATGACGAGGTCAGGTTGAGGCTCTACTGAGTTTATAAAACAAGTCAATATAAATTTAAAACAGTGAAATATAGATAAGCAATGATAAACAGGATTAATGGAAACTCGAAGAATTTATAACAGACACAGAGACCTCGGCTCAGCACAGCGTATATCTCAACAGTAAATGTGCAATACAGTACACGGGGAAAGCTCCTGGACCTCAGTCCGTAGTCCCAATTTAAATATGCATTTCAGTACAGGGGGAAAGCTCCCGGATCTCGGTCTGTAGTCCCAATTTAAATATGAAATTCAGTATAGGGGGAAAGCTCTCGGGTCTTGGTCCGTAGTCCCAATTTAAATATGAAAAGCGAAAGTATGTCGGATACGGCTTAATTAAACACTCCAGGAAAACAACAGACAAGAATAGAGTAAAGCTACCTAAGCATGGTGCAGCTAGTAGCAAATAAGAGGAAATCAAGTAAGGACAGGTAAGCATGCTTATTATTAAGCTAACTACTCAATTAAGACAGGAAACAATAATATATGATTGAGAATGAGTGATTGCATGGAAGAAAAAAATGGAATTTTAGAAACAATGACCCGTATATGCACTCTTATGATTTGGTCTATTCCACACATTTAACTAAGAATAAGAACAAAGGATTTCGAAATTT
>ML307130.1:0-55367 GCA_005239505.1 Nicotiana paniculata | reverse complement strand
AGGGAGAAGAGATTGTATGCTAAATTCTCTAAATGTGAGTTCTGGCTTGACTCAGTGGAATTCCTGGGTCACATAGTGTCTTGGGATGGGATCAAGGTAGATTTGAAGAAGGTAGAGGCGGTGCAGAGTTGGCCTAGACCGTTATCAGCTACAGAGATCCGCAATTTCCTTGGTTTGGCTGGGTATTATTGCCGTTTTGTGGAGGGTTTTTCATCCACTGCAGCACCGATGACCAGGTTGACTTAAAAGGGTGCTCCGTTCAGGTGGACTGAGGAGTGTAGGGGAAGCTTTCATAAGCTCAAGACAGCCCTGACTTCAGCTCCAGTGTTGGTATTGCCTTCGGGTTCAGGGTCTTATACCGTCTATTGTGATGCTTCGAGGATTAGCCTCGGGGCGGTGTTGATGCAGGACAGTAGGGTGATTGCCTACTCGTCCAGACAGTTGAAGGTGCATGAGAAGAACTATCCAGTTCATGATCTCGAGTTGGCAGCGAATTGTTCACGCCCTGAAGATATGGCGTCATTATTTATACGGTGCACCCTGTGAGATTTTCACCGATCACCAGAGTTTGCATCACATATTCAAGCAGAAGGACCTCAATTTGCGCCAGCGGAGATGGTTGGAGTTGCTAAAGGACTATGGCATCACTATATTATACCACCTGGGAAAGGCCAATGTGGTGGTCGATGCCTTGAGTCGCCGGGCGGAGAGTTTGTGGAGTTTGACATATCTTCCGGCAGTTGAGAGGCCCTTAGCCTTAGATATTCAGTCATTAGCCAGTTAGTTCGTGAGGTTGAATCTTTCGGAGCCTTGCCATGTTTTAGCTTGTGTGGTGGCTCGGTCTTCTCTTTATGACCACATTCGAGAGCGCCAATATGATGATCCCCACCTTCTGGTTCTTCAGGATAGGGTTCGGCGAGGTGACGCTAGGGATGTGACTATAGGAGATGACGGTGTGATGAGGATGCAAGGTCGAATCTGTGTGCTCAATGTGGATGGGCTTCGGGAGCTGATTCTTGAGGAGGCCCATAGCTCGCGGTATTCCATTCACCCGGGTACCGCGAAGATGTACCAAGATTTGAGACAACACTATTGGTGGAGGAGGATGAAAAAGGATATAGTGGAGTTTGTGGCCAAGTGTCTCAACTGTCAGCAAGTCAAATATCATCAGAGACCGAGAGGGTTACTTCAGCAAATTGAGCTTCCAGAGTGGAAGTGGGAGCAGATCACCACGGACTTCGTGGTTGGACTTCCTCAGACTTTGAAGAAGTTCGATGCTATTTGGGTGATTGTGGATCGACTGACTAAGTTAGCCCATTTCATTCCTGTGTTGACTACATACTCCTCCGAGAGGTTGGCGGAGATTTATATAAGGGATATTGTTCGCCTCCACGGTATTCCAGTATCTATCATTTCAGACAGGGGTACACAGTTCACTTCACGGTTCTGGAGATCCATTCAGCAGGAGCTAGGCACCCGAGTAGAGTTGAGTACAGCCTTTCACCCTCAGACGGACGGGCAGTCCGAGCGCACGATTCAGATTCTTGAGGATATGCTCTGTGCCTGTGTGATGGATTTCGAAGGGTCATGGGACCGATACTTTCCACTTGCAGAGTTTGCTTATAATAACAGCTACCAGTCCAACATTCAGATGTCGCCGTATGAGGCTTTGTATGGTAGACGGTGCCGGTCCCCAGTGGGATGGTTTGAGCCGGGTGAGGCCTGATTGTTGGGTACAAATTTGGTCCAGGACGCCCTGGACAAGGTGAAGGTGATTCAGGAGAGACTTCGCGCAGCTCAGTCCAGGCAGAAGAGTTATACGGACCAGAAGGTTTGTGATTTGGTATTTATGGCTGGTGATCGGGTTTTGCTTTGGGTATCGCCTATGAAGGGCATCATGAGGTTCAGGAAGAAGGGTAAGCTGAGTCCGAGATTTATTGGCCCTTCTGAGGTGTTGCGACGAGTTGGGGAGGTTACTTATGAGCTAGCCCTGCCTCCCTGCCTAGCAAGCGTTCATCCGGTATTCCACGTCTCCATGCTTTGGAAGTATCATGGTGACCCGACTCATGTTTTGGATTTCAGTTCAGTCTAGTTGGACAAGGATTTATCATATGTTGAGGAGCAAGTAGCGATATTGGATAGACAGGTCAGATAACTCATGTCAAATGATATTGTGTCAGTAAAGGTTCAATGGAGGGGTCAGCCGGTCGAGGAGGCGACTTGGGAGACCGATCAGGATATGCAGAGTCATTACCCTCATCTTTTCACAGCTTCAGGTACGTCTCTATACTCGTTCGAGGACGAACGATTTTCTTAAGAGGGGGAGAATGTAACAACCCGGTAGGTCTTTTTGAGAGTTAACGCCCCGATCCCCTAATAACTCTTTTCCCCATGCTTTTGGGACTTGTTGGAACATTGAGTGGTGAAATTCGAAGAGTTTTTGGACACATAGTCCGTCTGTGTGAGTTTAAGCCTTAGAAATCGGACCATAGTTGGAACTGTGGGAAGACCGGTCTGGAATGGGATTCCATCAACTCCGTTAGCTCCGTTGGGTGATTTCAGAGTCAGGAGTGTATCCGGAATGTGCTTTCGAGGTCCGTAGTAGATTTAGGCTTGAATTGGCAAAATTTTGAATTTCGGCGATTTCGGTCGATAGGTGAAATTTTGATATCGGGCTCAGAATGGAATTCCGAGAGTGGATGTAGGTCCAATGTATTATTTGTGACCTGTGTGTAAAATTTGAGGTCATTCGGACTAGTTTTGATGGGTTTCGGCATCAGTTGTAGATTTTGGAAATTTCATAAGTTCTTAGGCTTGAATCCATGTATAATTGGTGAATTTGGTGTTATGTGGTGTGTTTTGGAGGCTCGACTAAGCTTGGGTAAGGTATTAGGACTGGTTGGTAAGTTTGGTTGAGGTCCCGGGGGCCTCGGTGATGTTTCAGATGCTCCACGGGTGAATTTAGAACTTGGAAGAACATCTGAACCATTGCTGGTTCTGGTGTCTTGCACCTGCGATGAACTTTCCGCAGGTGCGGACACGTAGGTGCGGACGAGGGGATCGCAGGTGCGGGCTTGGCCAAGTTACCCAGTCCTCGCAGGTGTTGTTGGTTTTCTGCAGATGCGGAGCCGCAGATGCGGCCAATTGACCGCAGGTGCGGCCCCAGGCCTTTTAGTGGGTTTTCGCACCTGTGATGGAATTTTCGCAGGTGTGGAACCGCAGGTGCGGTCCAAGGGGCGCAGGTGCGAAAATCGCTGGGAAGTTATATCAGATTCGAGGGCTTGAGTTTCATAACTTCAAAAATCAATTGGAGCTCGTTTTTGGGCGATTTGGAGTGAGTTTTGAGGATAAGCTTCATAGGTAACAATTCCTAACCCTATTTCCTTTTTATATCATTAATCTATGTCCATTTCTTCCATGCAATTAAGGGATTTAGGTGAAAAATCATGCAAATGGGAAAAAGTTTTCCTAATTAGAAAATTCGAGGATTTAATAGGATTTTGTCATTGGTTTTCGATGATTCTTGTTTGAGTTCGTGAGTGAATGGGTGTTCTAAATTTGTAACTTTCACTCGATTCCGAGACGTGGGCTCGGGGGACTTTTTGGGCAATTTTTCTAAATTCGCGTATTAGCCTCGAACTTATTAGCTATTTTGATTCCTTAAAGTGATATTTACATTATGCAATCGAATTGAATAGATTTGGGCCATTCGGAGTCGGATACTCGTGGCAAGAGCGTGGTTTTGAGTTGAGTAGAACAGTCGAGGTAAGTGGCTTGCCTAACTCTGTGTTGGGGACTTCCCCTAGGCTATTTTTAATACTGTTTATGTTGATTGGGCACCGTGTGCGTGAGGTGACGAGTACGTACACGGTCCATTGTTACAAAAATTCCATTTTTCCTCCATGACTTAAACCATTTCACTCCTATTTCACTGATTCCTGCATCGACTATGTAGTTTAGATTAGGAAATAACATGCCTACCTGTTCTACTTGAATTTCTCTAGCTATTACTATATGTACCATGTTTAGGTAGTTTTATCCATTTTTTGCCTGTGATTTTTCCTGAACTGTTTTAAATAAAAATTGTATCCTGTATTTGTACTGCATTGCATATTTAAATTGGGACTACAGACGAGATTCCAGGAGCTTTCCTCCTGTACTGCGTTGCATATTTAAATTGGGATTAAGGACGAGATCTGGGAGCTTTCCCCCTGTACTGCATTACATATTTAAATTGGGACTACAGACGAGATTCCAGGAGCTTTCCTCCTGTACTGCGTTGCATATTTAAATTGGGATTAAGGACGAGATCTGGGAGCTTTCCCCCTGTACTGCATTACATATTTAAATTGGGACTACAGACGAGATTCCGGGAGCTTTCCCCTGTAATGCATAACATATTTAAATTGGGACTACGGATGAGATTCCGGGAGCTTTCCCCCTGTACTTCATAGCATATTTAAATTGGGACTAGAGACGAGATTCAGGGAGCTTTCCCCCTGTACTGCATTGCATATTTAAATTGGGATTACGGACGAGATTCCGGGAGCTTTTCCCCTTGTACTGCATTGCACACTTATTACTGTGATATATGTTGTGCTGAGCCGAAGGCTCCCTGTTATTATTTCCTTTTTGCTCATTGTTTCTACTGATTTGCCTCAGCTTATTATCTCTCTCTGTTCACATTTTTATACTTTTTTACTATAAAAATCCAGTAGAGCCTTAACCTGACCTCGTCACTACTCGAATGAGGTTAGGCTTGGCACTTACTGGGTACCAATTTGTGGTTTACTCATGCCCTTTCCTGCACATATTTTTTTCGTGTGCAGATCTTGGTACCAACGCTCAGTTTCGTGGCTAGGGGTCCGAGCAGCAGCTTTTAGGAGACCGAAAGGTAATTCTGGTGCGTTCGCAGAGTCCTTCGAGTCACCTTCCACTCCAGATTTAGATAGATTTCTTTTGCATGTAAATTCCTCTCGTTGTACAGAACTATTTTGAGACAGAGCTTGTGACTAGAGTGATCTTCCGGGTTTTCGGAAAGTTGTATTTTGTATGCACCAAGTGGCGATGATTCATTGTAGACTCACTTATTCCATCTGTATTTCTATTGTTTTTATTTAGTATGTGTTTTCGCAATTAGGCTTACCTAGTCGTAGAGATTAGGTGCTGTCACGATGCCTTCAGAGGGGAAATCGGGTCGAGATAGGTTCACATTTCACTCGTCATTTTATTTAAAATGATAAAGAATACGATACAAATATTTATCACTTTATATCAAGTGTTGGATGCATTAATTTTTTAAAGTATTGTCTCAGAAACTCGAGTTGTGAGAGTCTATGATACTTAATGTCACACCTCCTTTTCCCCGTAGGGATAAGGAGTTTTTTCAATTTAAGTGACATTATCGAAATGGGATTATTTATTTTATTTAGAGTCATCACTTGGGATAATTTTTTATGTCCCAAGTCACCGGTTTATTAAAATATCAGGTCGAAGAAGAGATGACTCTATTTTACAGTCCGCGAAACACAGAAATTCAGGTAAGGAATTCTGTTAACCCGGGAGAAGGTGTTAGGCATTCCCAGGTTCCATGGTTTTAACACGGTCACTCAACTATTATTAATTGGCTTAATTATCTAATTAATTACATCTTTTAAACCTATTTGTGCATCTTTAACTTTTATCTGCTTTTGATTATTTATGGAGTTTTTTGAACAAGTCGCGATGTCGCGCACCCGTTTATTTTTGTACACATTACGAATCGCGTCACGGGAACCGTACCCACGATATGCAACATGCTTATTTTAGTTATTATTTGAAGTTATGGTCGGGCCACATGAAATGCACACCCGAGTGAAACGTATCACGACTATGCCACGGGAACCATACCCATACCCGTGATGATTTAATTATGCGCCTAATACAATATTAAAGAGTTATTTTTCTTAAATATATTGGGCTTGATTGTGAGGCCATGATTTATGAAAAAATCTTTGAACAAGACGCGATATCGGACACTCGTTTATTTTTATACACATTGCGAATCGTGTCACGAGAACCGTACCCACGATCCACAACATGTTTATTTTAATATTGTTTGAAGTTATGGTCGGGTCACATGAAATGTGCACCCAAATGAGATTTACGTATCGTGACCATGCCACGAGAACCGTACCCATGGTCACGGTGGTTTATTAATCGCGCCTAAAGCAAGCTGCGATGTTCATAAATTAATTCCCTAAACTACCTTTGAGACTTGTTGTAAGGTCATGAATTATAGAAGATAAGTTGTTGAGATGAAATTTACGTTTTACAACTCTTACAGAGTTAACAAGTCAAAATGAATTCTCATACTTGGGTTAATATTACAACAGGATGGACTTGCCCAATTATTACTAAAACAAAGCTATTATTGTAAGAATAGAAATGAACAAAATAAAATAAGAAAAACAGAACAAAACACTAAAAAAACAAACTGACATTCTAAGAGATCTAGGCCCAATTATTGGGTTCAACATCCCAGGCCCAAAGACCTGATATGTCCAGACTTGCCTTACTGGGCTGCCTATGCAAGTCTGACCCAAACTTGTCATTTATGCAAATATGAGCAGGAAAATACAGCACTCTTCAAGAACTTGGATTTGAATACTGAAATTTAGTTACAGTTTATTGAATCCCTATGCAACACCAAATTGAAATTGATACAAAACTAAATCGATTTGTAACTTGAAATTTAATTATTACAACCATGACTTTGGGAGATCAACTTTATTGAGATGTGTTTGATAATTGACAACCAACAAGGCATCCTCAGAATTGAATACATGATCAGAGACTTGGCACATGGATATTTCGTCCATTTACATGCTTCAAACTTGACTAAGAGAGGTTAATACTAAGAGCTACATCTGTAAGCTATTAACCATAACTTTAACAACCAAGCTAAAATGACTAAACTCAGAAGTACAAAATAAAAGAATCTCAAAACTGGAAATTCACAATTCAAACCCAAATCATCACATATTCAAATTACTCCATAAGCTCTCACATAATTTGCATAACTAATTAGTCTCAAACGATAATCAAAATAAGATTTCCGTTATGGCTGTATCTAAATGTGTTTCAAGTATCAAGCAAACAAACAAACAAATGCATAAACATATTGCAAACAATCAAGATTACTAACATCATACTGCAGAAATAAATACATCACAACTGGACCACCCAGTGTAGACAGATCTCACATCAAATAACACGGATTCAGAAACTAATAGGTAATTCAAATTTTTCGATTAATATTTTAATATAAAATAGAAGGGTACAACCACATACCTAGTAACTTGCAACCAACAGAGGATCCAAGACCAAATAAAGGTCAAAGAAAATAAAACCAAATATGAAGATCATCTACTAATCAGCAGAATCAACAACAGTAACAGAGAAAGGCAACTTCAAATACCCTCCAAATTCCAGTGAGAACTCAGAAATTACTGAAACAATGTAGTCTTCTTCATCCTTTTTTTGTGTGTTTTTCCTAAGTATAAAACTCAGATTTCAGAAAGAGAAAATGATCTTTCTATAGAAGACTTTAGGGCAACCAAAAATATAATTTTCTAATTTACTTTTTATCCTTCAAACTTTGTTATTTTACCCTTAGACCCCAAAAATACCAGTTGTTTCTGTTTTTCTTTGGCAGAAGCAACTGTTTCCTTATCCTCTAGCAGTTGTAATATAAAAGATTCTTTACTTAAAGTACTATAATACCCTGACTAATTGGGATTTAACTGTCCAGCCCAAAACTAAACATCCAAATTAAAATTGAGACAAATTACTACCAAACAATTCATCTTAAACATCTGAAACTAATTAAAAACCAATTAACATTAATAAACCTAAGAACTATGCAAATTGATGATTAACTAGTTAAAATTGTTTCAAACCTAAAGCTTATGCCATTAAACAATTAAAATCATTGACTTTAGACAAATTAGGAACTAATTCAAATAAAGAGATGAAAAAATAAAATCAACAGAAAAGAGAGGAAGGTATTGATTTTAAACCGGAATGAGTCGACGAATCAAAGCGACCCGATAAACGGCGAAAGCGACAAAGTTTGGCCGGTTGACGGCGACTTGGCCGGAATCCGGCGATTCTCGAACGAACCAAGACTAACAATAATCAATTGTTCTTAGCAAGAACAATTGTTTAACGTAAGTCTTGATTCATATCGAGCTTTGAACAAACAAAAATCAGGTTGGGGGAGGGTTTATTTTTTTTTTTTTTAAATTTCAGATTTGAAATTGACAAAAATGGGTGGGGATTTTGGGGAAAATAATGGTAGGATGGGGATTAGGGGGTGTTGGGGATTATGTGGGAAAAATTTGGGGGTTATTGGTGGTAGTCCGCCGCCAGAGGATTGTGGGGGTGTGGTGGCAGCTAGGATTTGGCTCAGAGAGGAGGGAGATGAGGAATGAAAAGTTCTGGGGTTGGGGGGGAGGTAAAGACAATTTTATGGGAGGAGGTTGGTGAGTTTAGGGCCGTTGGATTAGATGAGACCAACAGTGGAGATCGATCCAAATCAAAACGGGGTCGTTTTGGGTATTAGGAGTTTGGACCGGGTGAAGGGGATTGGGCCAGGGGCGGATGGGAAGGGATTTGGGCCACTGAGAGGCTTTTAGCCCAGTTTTACTAAGACCAAACAAGCTAATTCTTTTCTTTGTTTTTCTTGATCTTAAATCCTACTAAATTAATTTTAAAAAATCCTAATTAAATCTTAACTTAATCCTAATTTGTAAAATTAACCTACTTACTATTTCTACTATTTAGATAATTAATTAACCTAAAACTAATGAAAGAAAAATTAATAATTAGAAATTAAAATCTAAAGATACAAGAATCTATGGTATTTTTTGTGATTTTTGTTTAATAATGCAATTAATTAAAAACTTAACCTTAAAAATGCATATAACAACCTAAAATGCAATGCATGAAATTTGAACATTTTTGGGGTATTTTCCATGGCTTTAAAATATTAAATATGCAACAATATGCAAACAACAATTAACAAGAAAAATCCTTAAAATTCTATAAAAATTAGAATGATTAGATAACCTATTTTGAATTTGTAGGAGTATTTTTCGGCTAACAAAGAAATGTTTGACGTTTTGACTGAACCTCGACCACAGAAACACTACGAATCTGAATCTCTCACTCCCAACTTGTTATATGGCCTCTTTATTCAGACAATTGTTGAACCTCTGTATTTCCTTGAATTTCCGAATCACCCTATCACCCGAACTTCAGTTATCACCTTATTGCTTATTCTGAATCATGTTGCATGTGATGTGCTTTGGCCGAACTTCGCCTTGTGCAATCAAAAAGCTGGTAATAGGCTTTGAAACCCTTTCTTGCTTGCTTAACAAAGAGTCACTTGACATGGACTTAGAAAAAATAAACCCAAAAGAAACGAAGCGAAGGACTTCGTGAATTAGGAGTAAAGAGGAAAATTTTGAACAAAACAACTATTTGGATAAGAGTGAAAAAGAGACCTATTTGAGTGAAGAAACTGGCTCTAGTGATCATGACATGCATTTCGGATTGATCAGCCTAATCCAATCCCACCAATCATATTTCAACTCATGTTACGTCTGCATACCTCAAAATTGGGATTTCCAAAATCCAATTCCTTTGTGAAATCACGAACCTCATTCGGATCGTGGTGCCCTGAAGGGTTTTCACCAGCAAACCTCTCTCATTTGTTCATCTTTCAACTAATTACCATCGCCTTACGGTTCCCACGAGGGTTTTCACCAATAAGACTCTCTCATTTTAAATTTTTCTCAACTCGTCATTGGCTTATGGTGCCCGTGAGGGTTTTCACCAATAAGACTCTATCATTTTAAATTTTTTCTCAACTCGTCATCGCCTTATGGTGCCCGTGAGGGTTTTCACCGATAAGATTCTCTCATTTTATCCATTTTCCTCGTATCCATGAGCAAAATGTTGCCGTTGATACCTCTGTCTTGCTTGACTTGGCATTCCCAAAGATTGATCAGAAAGTCTTTCTTTGGAGTATAATGTAGGATTTTGGACATGGTTAGAAAGAAAAGGTGGCATGAAGGCTCAAAATAATTAAAAAAAATGGAAGGGGTTCAAATTTATAACTTTTGGAATCAGATCCTTTGCAAAACTAAAACTTCTGCCCCGGTTCTTTGAATCTGGAGACACTTTCGATTTTATTTTGATGGGATCGAACCTCAGAGTCAGGCTGCCTACGTATCCTTAAAGGAATCAGGTCGAACGTATTTCAAAACGTTGTTTTGCTTTAGTTACTTTTTTTTCTTTTTTTTTCTCCTTTTCTTTATTATTTTCTAATTTTAACTCTGATTCCAAAAGTGGGGGACGAAAGAAAATAAATAAGGCTCAAAAGGGTAACAAATGATAAAAATGTTTGGATAGAAGAACAAAATACCTTCATCATTCCAATCTTTGAAACAATGCCAAATACAAATAACATAATTGAAGAAAAACAGAGAAATCATAAATAGTATATCTTGATTGCATCAGAATTGATAGCCATATCTACACATTTGCCTTATATATCTGTCAAATACAAAGCCTCATTGGGCAACACTTTAGTCACTATGAACGGCTCGTGCCAGTTTGGGGAAAACTTGCCTTTAGCTTCAACTTGATGTGGGAGGAAGCATTTCAATACTAGCTGGCCCGCTTCAAATTTCCAGGATGCACCTTCTTGTTGTATGCTCTTGCCATTCTCTTCTAATACAATTGACCATGACACACTGCTTCCAAACTTTTCTCATCAATAAGACTCAACTGCTCCAGCCGAGTTTTAACCCACCCATCATCATCAATTTCAGCTTCTGCAACAGTCCGAAGGGACGAAATCTCAACTTCCGCAGGTATGACTGCCTTAGTTCCATATACCAGCACATAAGGAGTTGCACCTACTGAAGTGCGAACAGTAGTGCGATAACCCAGTAAAGCAAAAAGTAACTTTTCATTCCATTTCCTAGAACCTTGAACCATCTTACGAAGTATCTTCTTTATGTTCTTGTTGGCCGCCTCAACGGCTCCGTTTGCCTTGGGGAGATACAGAGTGGAGTTTCTTTGCATAATCTTGAATTGTTGGCATACCTCTTTCATCAAATGACTGTTGAGATTAGCGGCATTGTCTGTGATGATCACCTTGGAAATTCAAAATCGGCAAATGATATTTGCATGAACAAAATCTACCATCAGCTTTCCTGGTCATAGATTTGAAGGTTGCAGCTTCGACCCACTTGGTGAAGTAATTAATGGCCACTAGAATAAACCTATGCCCGTTTGATGCTGCCGGTTCAATAGGCCCAATGACTTCTATGCCCCAAGCAACAAAAGGCCAAGGCGCTGACATTGTATGCAACTCATATGGCGGAGAATGAATCAAATCACCGTGCACCTGGCATTGATGACACTTGCGAATAAAACTAATGCAATCTCGTTCCAGGTGATCCAATAATAACCTGCTCGCGGAATCTTCTTTTCCAAAACATACCCGCTCATATGCGGCCCGCAAACTACGGAATGAACTTCGGCCATGATAGTCGCAGCTTGTTTAGCATCTATGCACCTTAGTAGTCCTAGATCTAGAGTCTTCTTGTACAAGATTCCTCCGCTCAAGAAAATTCCTCTAGCCAAATGTCTAATGGTTCTCTTTTGATCACCCGTGGCATGTACTGGATATACCCCCGACTGGATGTATTCCTTGACATCGTGGAACCAAGGTTCACCATCAATTTCATCTTCAATCACACGATAATAAGCATGCTGGTCACGTACTTGGATATGCATGGGGTCGACGTAAGTCTTATCAGGATGGTGTAACATTGACGCCAAAGTAGCCAACGCATCGACAATATCATTATGAATCCTGGGGATATGCCTGAATTCTACTAACCTGAATCGTTGACAAAGATCATGCAGACATTGTCGGTATGGTATAAGCTTCAAATCCCGGGTCTCCCATTCTCCCTGAATCTGGTGAACCAGCAAATCCGAGTCTCCCAGAACCAGTATCTCTTGGACTCCCATATCTACAGCTGACCTCAAACCCTTAATGCATGCTTCGTACTCAGCCATATTGTTGTTGCAATAAAATTGAAGCTGGGCTGTTACAGGGTAGTGATGCCCTGTTCCAGAAATGAGTACAACCCCTATTCCAACGCCTTTCATGTTAGCGGCTCCATCAAAGAAGAGTTTCCAACCTGGCTTTTTCTCATGGTTGGCCTTGTCAACATACATTACCTCTTCATCAGGAAAATAAGTTTTCAATGGATCGTACTCTTCATCTACTGGATTCTCGGCCAAATGATCGGCCAAGGCTTAGGCTTTCATCGCGGTCCGGGTCACATAGATGATGTCAAATTCTGTGAGTAAAATCTTCCACTTTGCAAGTCTTCCCGTGGGCATAGGCTTCTGAAAGATATACTTTAGAGGATCCATGCAAGAAATAAGGTAAGTAGTGTAGGATGACAGATAATGCTTCAAATTTTGTGCTACCCAAGTCAGGGCGCAAAATGTCCTTTCAAGAAGGGTATACTTAAACTCATAAGGAGTGAACTTTTTGTTGAGACAATAAATGGCTTGCTCCTTCCTGCATGTGATGTCATGTTGGCCTAGTGCACAACCAAAAGAATTATCCAGGACCGTCAAATAGAGAATCAATAGTCTCCCAGGATCCGGCTGGACCAGTGCAGGTGGGCTTGACAGGTACCTCTTGATCTTATCAAATGCTTCCTGACACTCGTCAGTCCACTTGACTGCAGCATTCTTCTTCAGCAACCTAAAAATGGGCTCACAAGTCGTTTTGAGTTGAGCAATAAACCTACTGATGTAGTTTAATCTCCCAAGAAGACTCATCACCTAAGTTTTGTTCTTCGGCGGTGGTAATTCTTGGATGGCTTTGATCTTTGACGGGTCCAACTCAATACCGCATCGACTGACAATGAATCCCAACAGTTACCCAGACGGGACACCAAATGCACATTTTGTCGGATTGAGCTTGAGGTTGTACCTGCAGAGCCTTTGGAAAAACCTTCTCAAGTCTCCAACATGGTCGGGCTGCTTCTTTGACTTTATGATCACACCATCTACATAAACCTCAATTTCTTTGTGTATCATGTCATGAAATATGGTAGTCATTTCCCTCATATAAGTTGCCCCTGCATTTTTCAAACCAAATGGCATTACCTGGTAGCAATATGTCCCCCATGGCATGATGAATGTTGTCTTTTCTGCATCTTCCTCGTCCATCAGGATTTGGTGATATCCACATAGTAATCCACAAAAGACCCTATCTCATGCTTGGCACAATTGTCGATCAAAATGTGGATGTTTGGCAAGGAAAGTTATCCTTTGGACTCACCTTGTTGAGATCACGATAATCAACACACACCCTGGTCTTACCATCCTTCTTTGGTACTGGCACCATATTAGCTAACCAAGTGGGATATCGAGTGACCCGAATGACCTTTGCATCAAGCTGCTTTGGGATTTCCTCTTTGATCTTCACACTCATGTCAGTTTTGAACTTCCTTAACTTCTACTTGACAAGAGGAAACGCTAGATCAGTTGGCAGTTTATGAACGACCAAATCAGTGCTCAAACCCGGCATGTCGTCATACGACCATGCAAAGACATCTTTATATTCGAACAGAGCTTTGATTATCTCTTCCTTGATTTGTGGTTCCAGATGCACACTTATCTTAGTTTCCCTGATATTATCCTGATCTCCTAAATTGATTGCTTCAGTTTCATTCAAATTAGGCTTGGGTTTTTCTTCAAAGTGATTTAGTTCTCTACTGATTTCCTCAGATGCTGCTTCTCCATCATATTCTATTTTATCATCATGCTCAACTTCTTGGATCACTATTTCAGAATTAGATTGGCTTTTAAGACTTGGCTGAAAATTCCTCATGCATGTCATGTCGTTCAAACCGACATAAAAAGAACTGTATAAAATAAAAAAAAAAACAAAAATGAAACGCTATCAGAAATAATGGAAAAACTGAAAATTGTATTTCATTAATCATAAAAGGATAGAAGGGTTTATACATCAAAACAAGTAAAGATAAAAATCTGGATTACAAGCCTGGAATAACCTAGATAACAGAAAGGAAAACAAAGCAAACTACCAAAACTCCTTCCGGGTAGGGAGAGGAGTAGCTTTCCAATTGCTAAGCTTCACATTTGGCCCAACAAGCTGCACATCGGCATTACTGGAACCTTCTCCGATTTCTACCATATCAACCTCATCAAATAGACTGATGTTTTAGACTTCAATACCACACAAGAAGATAGGTTACTTTGTGTGGTACCCAATTTTCGAGTGTTGTCTCAGTAGAAGAACTTGGTTCTTCTTCGTGTTCCAACTACTACTGTTGCGGAATAATAAAAAGCAGTAAAGTAAAAGCACATAGATTTTTACGTGGAAAACACCTGGCTCAAAAGGTGAAAAAACCACGACCTACTCCTCAGTAGGATTTTCTCAACTCTTCACTAAGAACTCTAAGCCAAACGGACTTACAAAATAAACTCTTTTGTAATCCTAAGGATTAAATATAACCCTTTGTAGTAACTAGCCCCTAGCTAATTTCTGCACACCTCAAGTTAGCTCTAACTTGATCAATACGTACGTATTACAATTGCTTCTATGAAATCTGAAAGATACAATATTAAAAACTCCTACTACAATCAACTAGACTCAATAAACAATCAGATGAAACTGGTTCTTCTAGTTGAATTGTAGCCTTTGAATCGCACAATGATTCTGCTAGCAAAAATAACTCTGGGTATTCAGATTTTGATTCATTTCAGCTTTGTGCGTCTTTTTTTCTAGCAGAAATACATCAAGTATTTATAGATTCAGTCGTTGAGCTTGTCTTCCAATTCCAGTTCAACTCTACCTAGGTGAACCAATTCAAATCAAACTCAACTTCCTTTCTTTTGTTACTTTCCTTGCTGAATTCGTCTTCAATTAATCAGATCAGTTTTCAACCTTTTCGTATTAGGAGACAATCTCTTGTTTCATTGATATTTCATATTCAAAACATCTCCTAATCATATACGGTTTATGTGCCAGCTAGCTAGTTCAATATGTGTGCTATGATGGACCTGGTTCAACTGGTTAGCCTTTTGTCAATCTTCAAAACTAGGCAGTGACATGGGTCAACAAATTCCCCCTTTTTGATGATGACAAACTCTGTGCTTAATCCTATATACACTTCAAAGAACTTTGTATGGTTTTGAGCATTAATCATAGAGAATCCAGGTTCATTAGGTTATAAATATCACTTTAAACTTTAAAAATAATTTGAAAAGTTCAGCACAAACTAACTTCCCCCTTTTGGCATCATTGAAAAGTTTGCAAAATCATATACTTACCAGTTTTATTAATTATTACTCATGGTCATTGAGGCAACTGCAGGTGCAAAGCATGATTAATCAACAAAAGAAATCAATAAATGTTAGCTAACTCATAAATTGAGACAAGTCAATAACTAAAAGCAAAATTCATTGATAAGTAACGATAATCAACCACCACATAGAAAAACAAAAACAACCAACCATGAGCAAAAAAAATAAAAAGAACTGAAACTGATAACTGGTCTTAAGATGGTTTAAGGAAGCTCTAAGAAGCCTAAGGATGAGAAGGTGCAGTGGAGGTTGTGGACTTGGATTGTAGGAGAGACATCATCTGCTGAAGAACACCCTTGTTCTTTTCTTTCTCCTTTGCTAATTCAGCTCTAAGAGCATCCCGCTTTTCTTCAACCTCAATCACACGAGACTTTAAGCGAAGGATCTCCATATCCTTAATCTTGTTTTCTTGCACCAAAGTTCTAACTTTGCTGTTGACTGGTTGCTTCCTAGATGAACCAGGTTCATCCACAGGAACATTGACATTGTAGTCACATGTAAGCAAAGTTTCCTTCCTAAAATAATCTTTGGCCATAGCCATCTCAGCCTTCTTTACTGGAACCCCAAAATATGCAAGTACTGCTGTCAGCATGAAGCCATAAAGAATTGTGTGTGACTTGGTTCCGTTCACCACTCTGTCAAGGAGTTGGATGATAAGAGCTGGCCAATTAATTTGCTTTTCCCTGTACAAGCATTCCATCAAAGTAAGATCCATATAATTTGTCATGTGCCTTCTTTCTTGTCTAGGCAGTAGGAACTTAATGACGAACTCAAAGAGTAGCTTGTGGTCGGGCTTCATCTCACTCTTGTAAACCGGCCTGGGTTCAATCTCCTTCTCACTATTACTAAAGAACCTGGTGATGTCGATTGCTGAGGCCATCCCATCTAGACAAGGCCATCGCTACCTTGTATAGTCCTTATATCCCTCAGCTGGTATGTTAAGAATAACACCCAGTTCTTTGACATCAAAGGAAACCTCAATTCCTTTGACCATAGACGTGACCCTGCCTTCCTTGACACTTGCATTCCCCATAAACTCTACCAACTCAGCTCTTGCCAGCCTGCCTTCCATGCGAAGGACCAGGTCCTTCCAGCCTTGTACCTCCAGAGTTTCCATTAGATACTGCATACAAGGCTCTCCTAAATCCTTCACCAGCTTTCCCTTTAGTATTGTTCTTTTTCCAAACATGGTAACCCTGTCAGTCACCACTCCAATTTCCTTCTCCTCTTCTCCACTCTAGTCTGCATCATCATCATAAACAACTTTCACTCTCTTTGTCTTGGCCCTGGTCTTCTTAACAGATTTTGTTAGTGCGGCAGACATCCTAGCTGACTTCTTTGAAGAAGCCTTAGCCTTTGTGGGTTTTGGTGTCTCAACCACACCTGGAGCAGGTTTCTCCTCCTGTTGGACCAGATCCAACCTAGTTTCTTCAAGCTCAATAGCCTCAACAGGCTCTCCAACTTTTGCTGCCTTCTTCTTCTTGCTCTCCTTCAGAGCCTTTTCTAATTTTTCTTATTCTTCTCTCACAGTGCTACGAGTAGCTCTAACTTTTGGAGCAGGAAACAATCAACAAATTCAGAAATTTTCCTTTTCTTTGAAGGAACTGGGTGAGTTGCCTTCTTGGATTTCTGACTCCTTCTTCTCTTGGGGTTATAAGACTCCCCCAGTTTTCTCAACCTTTCCGCCAATGTTTCTTCCTCCGATGAACCAGGTTCATCTATAGCTTTCTTCAGACTTGCAAGACCTCCTGCAGCTTCCTCTACTATGCTTCCCCCTAAATCAGTGACTTCTTCTCCCATAGTTTCAGGAATGGGGCCACAGATAACCAGCGTGGCACCATCCTCCCTATATCCCCTCACATCTTATTCTCCCTTTCTCTCAAGAATTATTTCTTTTCTCCCACCCTTATTTCTTCCAGATATTTCGACATCAACAAAATACCCTACCAACACGAATCTTTTATCAACAGAAGTAAGTTTAGAATCGATTTCAAGATTACCTTTTTCAGAACTGGTTGAACCAGGTGCTTCTTTCTCATTAGCTGATTTGAAGGACTCATTGGATGAATCTTACTTAGTGACTTTGTCTGCTTTAATAAGATCCTCCAAGAATTTTTTCCTAGCCCCATAAGCAACATATTTCCGGGCAAGAACTTTAACGCGGCGATTCTTGGGGGAAGGAGTAGGGTTTGGAGTGGGTTCAAGAATGGGTGTGTTTTCAGGGGATGATGGAATTTTTGGTGATTCGGAGTTGTAAACAGATGGAGAATTGGAGACAGATTCAGAATTTCCTCCATCATAATCACGATTAGGTGAGGAATTAGATGAGGAAGCTGGTGGAGGTGAAGATATTTTTTTTCGTTGAGAGGAAAGGACGAGTTTTGCAGATTTTGGGTAGTGTAATATGAGTTAAACTTAGGTTGAAGGAAGATTTATGAAGAGAGGAGTAATGATTACCTTTTATAACATATGGACATTAATTTTATAACGGATTTTTAAAAATTTATTCAAGTGGAAGTCTTATTGGTTGTAGGAGTGTCATTGATTTGATAGTTAAGTGTTCCCTATTTTTAGGCTAATTGAGTGTTGATGTGACTTCTTGGAATGGGTTCATTTATGGATTAGTACAAAGACTTGGGAATGAACCAATTATGGCTAGACTCCAACTCATGCGTGACTGTAATTGAATTAATATATGGAGAAGAGTACGTACCTTGTCAGTCAGATGAATCATCATAGATGAACCAGGTTCATCCTGTTTGAAATCTTTAAATTGCCTCAATTTGCCAAGTTCATTAAGAGTTCTTATTTGTTCGTCCTTGGCGTACATCTTATCTTTTAATTTTCCTATGTTTTCTTCTAACTTGATATGAGAATGATAAAAACCTTTTTACTTGATCCTATCTTTAGCTTTAAATTTTCAGATTTTAATTCTAGAATATCAGTTTCAAGAGGATGAACCTGGTTCAACAAGTCAGTGTTTTTCTTTTCAGATTCACTGACTCGGATTTCTAGGTTTATGCATTTTGCTTTTAGCATTGCACATTCTTTAGATAGTTGATCCTTCTCTTTGGTTGTTTCCTCAGAATCATCTATGAAATGAAGTAGCAACTCAGAGAGTTTTTCCTTAGACAGGAACTTTACTTTATTTTTAAGATGAGAGATACCTACCTCTGGTTCTTCATGTGATTCTTTGTCAGATTATCCAATTTCCATGAGCGCCTGATCTTCAGTCTTCCCATCTTCTGATTCTTCATTTAAACTTTCCCCCCAAGCAGCAACCATAGCCTTTGTTGTGTTTGTCTTGGGTTGAACCTGTTCCTTCTCTCATATCTTTCCTTTTTCCACTCTATTTCCCACTGAGGACAGTTTTTAATGAGATGGTCAGTCTTACCACATTTATAGCATCNTTCTTCCTCATGAGAAAGTTTCTGAATTCTTTGGTGATCATGGCCATCTCATCATCTTCTAGATCTGCTCCCTCAGTGATTCTTAGGGCTGGACTCCTTTCCTTATTTGGACCATCCATCTTCATTGTCTGCCTTCTCAGTTCATAGGCAGTGAGGTTTCCAATTAGCTCATCCAATTTGAGGGTTTCCATATTTTTAGATTCCTTCATAGCAGTGATTTTGCTTTCCCAAGAAATAGGCAAGACCCTTGTTAGGATCTTCTCAACCTTGTCCTCTTCAAGAATGATTCTTCCAAGAGACTTCAGTTCATTAGTCAAGGTTGTGAACCTTGTGTACATCTCTTGAATAGTCTCTCCTTCTTTCATAGTGAAGTTTTCATACTGAGAGTATAGTAGAGTACCTCTTGACCTTTTTAACTGAGGTGTTCCTTAATGGGCTACTTGTAAGGTGTCCAAAATCTCTTTGGCAGTGGTGCAACTTTGAATTCTGCCGTACTCGTCTGGACATAGTCCACATACTAGCCACTTTTTGGCCTTTGCATTCTTCTGCCATTTCTTTAGATCCTCAGCAGTGCAATCAACTCTTGTCTTTGGTATATGTATAACTTCAGCAGTCTTCATCATGGTATCTAGAGGACCATCAGTGACTATGTCCCAGAGTTCATAGTCTTCTCCAATTAGGTGATCCTTCATCCTATTTTTCCACCATGAGTAGTACTGGCCATTGAAGAGTGGTGGCCTTGCATTTGATTGACCTTCCCAATTTCTAGGTGGTTCACTCGTCTTGATCTTCTCCAAGGTGTTAGCCTTTCAAGGATAACCTGCTCTGATACCAACTGATGTTTTAGACTTCAATACAACACAAGAAGATAGATTACTTTGTGTGGTACCCAATTTTTGAGTGTTGTCTCAGTAGAAGAACCCGGTTCTTCTTCGTGTTTCAACTACTACTGTTGTGGAATAATAAAAAGCAGTAAAGTAAAAATACAGAGATTTTTACGTGGAAAACACCTGGCTCAAAAGGTGAAAAAACTAAGACCTACTCCTCAGTAGGATTTGCTCAACTCTTCACTAAAAACTGTGATCCAAACAGACTTACAAAATAAACTCTTTTGTAATCCTAAGGATTAACTCTAACCCTTTGTAGTAACTAGCCCCTAGCTAATTTCTACACACCTCAAGTTAACTCTAACTTGATCATACGTACCTATTACAATTGCTTCTATGAAAGCTGAAAGATACAATATTAAAAACTCCTACTATAATCAACTAGACTCAATAAACAATCAGATGGAACTGATTCTTCTAGTTGAATTGTAGCCTTTGTATCGCACAATGATTCTGCTAGCAAAAATAACTCTGGGAATTTTGCTTTCAGATTTTGATTCACTTCAGCTTTGTGCGTCTTTTTTCCCCAAAGAAATACATCAAGTATTTATAGAGTCAGTCTTTGAGCTTGTCTTCCAATTCCAGTTCAACTCTACCTGGATGAACTAATTCGAATCAAACTCAACTTCCTTTCTTTTGTTAATTTCCTTGCTAAATTCGTCTTCAATTAATCATATCAGTTTGCAACCTTTTCGTATTAGGAGACAATCTCTTGGTTCATTGATATTTCATATTCAAAACATCTCCTAAGCATATACGGTTCATGTGCCAGCTAGTTAGTTCAAGATGTGTGCTCTGATGGACCTGGTTCAACTGGTTAGTCTTTTGTCAATCTTCAAAACTATGCAGTGACATGGGTCAACATAGACTATGGAACCTCTTGATCAACTCTTCATTAAAGTCGAACACAGGTTTTGAGACCGCTGATACTGCGCGTTTTTTGATCCTTGGCTTGACAAAAGACTTTGAGATATGCGGAACAGGCCTAGGAAGTGACCATGCCTTCATTTTCAAATTTTTAGCCCTCTTCACATCCTTCCCTGTGGGCTTGAATCCCATACCAAACGTACCAAAACTTTCACGTAGACACGCTGGATGCATAATACCCTGTAGAGATGAACCCAGTCCTTTGCCCGGCACAAAACCATTCCTCAGTATTTCAAATGCTACTATGACGGACACGAAGGGTAGCTTTGGACTTGGAGGCATTCTCCCTCAGGAATCTTCTCAACTGCCACCGCTTTGAAAGTTTGGTAGACCCAAGGCCCTTTATCATCTTCAGCTTCAATAAACGGGAAAGATGTGTCATTGTAAGCAGATAAGTTCTCATCACCGTGCGCAACTGTTTTCTGCCTGTCCCACTCGAATTTTACCATTTGGTGGAGAGAAGACGGGAATGCCTTGGCAGCATGTATCCAGGTCCTGCGCAACAATAAGTTGTAGGAGATAGGCCACGTCTAGCACTTGGAACTCCATAGTGAACTCAACTGGCCTTATTGTCAGTTTGAGCATTATATCGCCAACAGAATCCTTCCCTCCTCCGTCAAAACCTCGAACACATACACTGTTCCTGTGGATCCTTTCAGTACCGATTTTCAACTTTTGCAAAGTGGACAGAGGACAAATATTTTCACTGGAACCATTATCAACTAGTACCCTCGAGACCACAGAATCCTCGCACTTCACTGTGAGATAAAGAGCTCGGTTGTGTTCTGTACCCTCCAGGGGAAGTTCGTCGTCCGAGAACGTAATCTTGTTTGCCTCGAATATTTTGTTAGCAATCTTCTCCAAATGGTTCACCCTGATCTTACCAGGGACATGGGCCTCGTTTAAAATCTTCATTAGGGCCCTGCAGTGTTCGTCCAAGTGTATCAGTAATGATAAGAGAGAAATCTGAGCTAGTGCTTTCCTTAACTGTTCCACGATAGAGTAGTCCTGCACCTTCATTTTTCTCAGGAATTCTTTCGCCTCCTCTTCAGTAATAGGCTTCTTTACTGGGATTGTGCTATCTTTTAATGGATTGGCTTTCCTTAATTCCTCTGGGGTAAAGCATCTCCCGGAACGAGTCAGCCCTCCTGTTTCATTAACTTCCTCCTCCACTTCTTTCCCTTTATAAGTTAGTATCACTTTCTTGTAATTCCACGGCAAAGCCTTGGTATCATCTACTGGCAGCTGGGTCACTGGTTTAATAACAACAGGGGCAATGCGAGCCCCTTCCACAACTATGACAGGCTTACCTGCTATTCCTGGCACAACCACTCTTGGATTTTCTTGCTCTGCTCCAACATCCTCTGGGAACCCTTTCACGACTAATACAAGCGGCTTAATATTGAGAGTTCTTAACTTATCTGTCACCCCTTCAACTGTCGAGGGTGTTGCCTTTGTAGAAACTGGAGTTTTAGCTGAAGTACTTTCGCTGGCACGAATCATCATAACAGACTTCGAAGACTCCTTGGGCTTCCCATCCTTATGTACTATCTCAATCATATGCGTCTCGTCATAGGCCGAGAAAGGATTTTGATTGATGTTTGGCACCTCTGGACTTTCGACCACAATTTGGTTTGTATCAATAAGCCCTTGAATTGCCCTCTTCAAATGCCAACACTTCTCTGTGTCGTGCCCCGGGGCATAAGAACAATATGCGTATCTGAGGGAATAATCCAGGTTCCTTGGATGTGTATTTGGTATCTTCGACTCGATCGGCCTCAGGACATCCAACTGCCTCAATCTTTGGAAAAAACTGGTATAAGATTCTCCAAGAGGAGTGAAGGTTTGTTTCCGCTCCTGTCTCTCTTTTCTATAATCTGGCCTTGGTCGGAAGCTTGGCCCAGTAGGGTTCCGGTATGGTGGTGGGGGTAGATAAGGACTTTGTGGAGTTAGAGCATGCCATTGCGGGTAAGGAGGGGGTTGAGAATATGACTATGCGTGGTGGACATGGTATTGGGGTGGTCTAAGTGGATATTGAGGGTCTGGTGGTCGGAAGTAGTGTTGGGGTGGATTATATGGAGCTTGTGTGTAGGCTTGAGGTTGGGGACGAGGCTGGTTATACTAGTGAAACGAACCCCTCGGGCCATGCCATGATCCTGAGACAACCATAACAACATCCTCTTTCTTCTTTTTTCCTAACACGCTTTCGGTGCCGCCTTGGATCGCTTGCGTGGTTGCCTTTATGGCGGAGTAACTCATGATCTTGCTTGACTTGAGTCCTTCCTCCACCATTCCTCCCATTTTCACCACCTCATTGAAGGACTTGCCTATGGCCGAAATCAAATGGCCAAAATAAGTAGGCTCCAGGGCTTGAAGGAAGTATTTGACCATTTCATCTTCTTCCATTGGAGGGTTGACCTGTGCAACCTGTTCTCTCCAGCGGAAACTGTACTCTCTGAAGTTCCCATTAGGATTTTTCTCTATCTTGGTCAATGATAGGCGATCTGGAACGAGTGTAAGTTGTACTGAAAATGCCGAGCAAAGGCCTGGGCCAGATCATCCCAAGTATACCACCAGCTTGCATCCTGGTGAGTATACCATTCCAGCGCTGCTGCACTCAAGATTTGACTAAAATCTGCCATCAACAGTTCATCTTTCCCACCAACACCCCTCATCTTACTGAAAAACCCTCTTAAGTGGGCCACATGATCTCCATGCCCGTCATACAAATCAAATTTGGGCATCTTGAACCCGAAAAGCAGTTGGACATCAGGAAACAAACACAAATCCTTATAAGCCATACTCACTTGGCTCCCTATCCCTTCCATATTCCTCAATGATTGCTCCAAGCTCTTTACTTTCCTAGATATCTCCTCTTGCTCTGGTTGTTGGGTGGTTTTTCAGTTTCAGCATGAGGCTCAAAGTGAGGGGTGCAAGAGTAACGATCCGGGACCTGAAAGTGGGTTCTGGGGCATAGTATTGGGCATCAAAGTCTTGGAATGCAGGCTCACTAGAGGACCTGTGGAGTGTAGCTCGTGGAGGAGGTACGAAGACAGGAGCAGGTGCCGGATCAGGGTATGAAGTTGTTTTGGCTGGTGGAGCATGAAAGACTTGGGATGAAGTGTCAGGGTAGTTGTGGTAAGGAGTAAATCCTGGTGCATGTTGAGGAGAGAGATCAATGGTAATATACATCTGAGTTTGGGATAATGGTAGGATGGCGGCAGGGTTTTCTGTATAGTCAGTGGGGAATGAGGGTGGAGGATATCCATTGATCCATGCCTGGTACATTTCCGCCATCTGGTGCTTCAACCTTTGGACCTCTTCCTTCAGTCCAGATTTGGATTCTACCATCTCCCTTGGTGGGTTAACAACTCTTGTTTCTGCTTCTTTACTGGCCATAATTTCCTTGCGTTTTGATCTGGTGTTATAGGGGTGACTTGTCAGGATGCCAACAAACTAACCACCTGAACAAAACCTGTCTAATTCATACACAACAACTTGGTCAGTTTTGAAGCATTTAACAGATAGGAAATCACATATTGGGATGCAATGCACCTGAGTAGTTAAACATTTCTAAAGGCTTTGTGACAGCTCGTGTTTCATCCCGGATCTTTTCCAAATTTCGAATCTTTATTTTCTTTTCCTATCTCCTTTTGCTGTTTTTCGCTCTTTTAATTCTCGTTCTCTTTTCTTCCTTTTGTTTGGCCCCTTTTTTCTTTCTTCTCTTTTTTTTAATTTTTTTTCTATCTTATTTTCTCTTATTTTTTCTTTTATTTTTTTTATTTCAAGACTATGATCGAATCCTATGGAGATTTCCTACGTATCATGATGCCACATGAATCAGATCATTACGTAGTTCAGGGAACAAATGCAAAATAACAGAAAAGGACATTTTTGGAATTTTTCAATATTTCATTAATAAAGACACATTTTTTGGTTTTCTATTACAGGGAGTTAAAAGTACTGACCACTACTGAATAAAACATACATACTCGAAATAACAACAAGACGACTTTGAACAAAACTCAAGAAAATACAGACTCAAAAACTGAAAAGAAAATAATCAAAAATACATAAGAGCCTCTATCGACACTCCTGGGGCCTGCGGGACATCAGTCGGTCTCCGCACGGGTCTTCGTGGAATATCCTGTTGAAGGTGGTCTAAGTCAGCTATCACCTGGAGAACGAATGTCATCACAAAAGCCAGAAACATAGACTTGGTCATGTCTTCGCATTCATGGCATTTCATTGAAACATAATCAACTATCTCTTTAACTCTCATTCTGATGACACCCTTCTCCTAAAGCAAACGCCCAATCTGCTGCGCCCGAGCCTCCAATACCTGTGTATCAGTGTTGTTTTGGTCTTGTAGCTGTTGCATACTTTCTTGTAGTTGGAAAATCAATGCGTAGCAATGCTCTTTTTCTGTCTTAAAATCCTTTGTTTGCTTGACCATTTCATTCTCAAGGATGACCAACTTTTTCTTCAAATTTTCCACTTTTTTTTCATATTTCTGCTTCAACTGATGGGCCAATATGGCATGTTCTTCCGCGCTTTTGGCCAACTTTGTTTGACCATTTAACAAGTCCTTCTTGGCCTTTGTCAAGTCAAAACTATATTCATGCACTTTCCGCCTTAGGTTGGTTATAATTTTCTCATTTTTCTCACTTCTGACCAATGTCTCGGCGGCTATTTTCATCCTCTGGATTTGGGCTCGAAGGGCTTCATTTTCCCTAGCCAATCTCTTCTTTTCCCCTTCATCTTCAATTGCCTGCAAACTACTATGAAATTTGATTTATTCAATTTGTCCATCTAGTTTGCTTATGGTGGTCCGATATTCTTTTTCCTTGGCTAACCAAACCCACTGCTCCTGTGTTGTGTCGAAAAACTCTTGGATATGAGGCCTTTTGGTTGGCCGTTCAGATTCATCATTTGTTGCGACTCCCTTTTCCATACCAAGTGACATAACTAGGTAAGACCTCGCCCTTGGACAAATCATGTACTCGGGTGTTTACCCCCAAATATTGGCATTCACTCCAAATCTGTCGAACCACTTCTTCAGGAAACTAGGCATCAGAGCGGATTTCAACTGTATAAGTTCTAAGATCTTCATCTTTAGGAACAGTCTGGCATCTTCGAGGTTGCCTCAAAACTCGGTACGGAGCATAGGGTTGGATGCTTCGGAGACCCATTAACAAAAAATAGGGACCAGTTGCGGGCATATAAACAATCTCATCAACGAGAAGCCAAACCAATGTCCACTCTATCTGATTCGCGGTTATAGAACGAAGGCTGGTAACCCAATTTTTGACCCCTTCCGGCATTTCGAATCCTGTCACTCGTGTACCAAAATCTTCAATGCAATTTTTCCCCGTAGACCCATAATTCATGTATCGAGGACGGTGACAAAGGTGCTCGATCATCCACATTTGCAACAGCAGATTACATCCCTCAAAAAACTGACTCCGGCCTTGTAAGAGGTGAGGGCTCGAAATATATTTGATACGATCATGGTGCCAAGGTAATCTTGACTTGAGTATTCAGAGTATGGACAACCCTGGCTACTCGCAAATCAATATGCCCATCTTCCCTTGGAAATACCAAAAGGCCTAAAAACGTCACCATGAAGGCGAAGCATCTATGTGTCTCCCACTTTGACTGGTCTCCTCTACTGCAAAGCCCATTTTTCGGGTCATCGAATCCCCATAAATGCCCGTATCGCTGGTATAGAAAATGAAACGGGAAGTTCCACCTAACAGGCATTCAGTCTTGACTCGCCTATTTATTTTCAGCCAATCCAAGAACTTGTGGGGAGTAACAGTCCTTGGAGATATCATGTACTTGTGTCTTAATCCTTCTGTGCTCCCAATATAACCCGTCATTTCTTCTAGAGTAGGTGTAAGCTCAAAATCTGAGAAGTGCAAGACATTGTGATCGGGGTCCCAGAATGATACTAATGCCTCTATTACATCACTACTCGATTGAATTTTTAATAACCCCGTGAGTTCCCCCAGGTGATGGTTGACCATGTCTCGTCCTTGTTTTCCCAAATCCTCCCACCACATGTGGAGTGTTAGTGGGATTTGATCCATAACCTTAAACGGTAAATTTTGCACAGTGCTCATTATGCACATTTTTTAAAATTAGGGTGAGCACTCTAAATGAGGGAGTTTTATTTGAAAATTACCATAAGGTTATATAAATATATATTTGCTTTTTTTTTCTTCGAAAATCAGACTAAAAAAACAAAATAGGGCTACTATTACAAATACAGCCCTTTGGCACTTTGGGAGGGGAAGAATTTTGGGTTGTGTTTGCTAAACGACCGGATATGTGTAAAAAAAAAATCGTGAGTGGCCATTCTTGCAAAAACAGTCTTTCGGCGTCTCGTCGGGGCATTTTAGGCTATTTGGCAAAAACGGCATCACCTAACTTTATTTATGACAAACATTTCCCTATTTTGATTGTTTTTAATTTTTTGCAAAAATAGGTCTAGACCCGATTGCCTACGTAACCCACACCAAGTGAGAATCAAACCCGCGTAGTTCGGTGAACTTTGACGCACGAAAAAAAAAATAGGACTTACTTTGAAAAGACTCCTTTTTTTTCAAAAATAGTTTCGAGGTATTTTGAACACTGGTATTTTTAGAACCGGATGCTTTTGTATCCTAACTCATTCTTGGTTTTGCTTGATTTTATTTCCCTATTCTAAAAGCCGGTCAACATACACGCCGAGGCAGATAAATGCACAAGTAGCACGTAAAATGCATCAGGATGGTCTTTTAAATTGGGTACACCTGTCCTAGATGGACTCAACCCCTGTGTTGAGTCCCCTAAGTCAAATGCACGTGATGCAAACAAGAGTTCCTACTTGGGATCCGACACGAGGCTATGTTATTCTAGGTGTAAAAACCTGAGTGTATTGTTCTAGACCTGGCTTACCCAAGCGGACAACTCGATCCACAACATGTTTATTTTAATATTGTTTGAAGTTATGGTCAGGTCACATGAAATGCGCACTCGAATGGATTTACGTATCATGACCATGCCACGGGAACCGTACTCATGGTCACGATGGTTTATTAATCGCGCCTAAAGCAAGCTGCGATGTTCATAAATTAATTCCCTAAACTACCTTTGAGACTTGTTGTAAGGTCATGAATTATAGAAGAGAAGTTTTTGAGATGAGATTTATGTTTTACAACTCTTACAGAGTTAACACGTCAAAATGAATTCGCATACTTGGGTTAATATTACAACAAGATTGACTTGCCCTATTATTACTACAACCACTCTATTACTGCAAGAATGGAAATGACAAAATAAAATAAGAAAAATAGAACAAAACAATAAATAAATAAAAAACAAACTAATATTCTAAGAGATCTACGCCCAATTATTGGGTTCAACATCCCAGGCCCAAAGACCTGATATGTCCAGACTTATCTTTACTGGGCTGCCTATGCAAGTCTGACCCAAACTTGCCATTTATGCAAATATGAGCAGGAAAATACAACACTCTTCAAAAATTTGGATTTGAGTATTGAGATTTAGTTACAGTTTATTGAATCCCTATGCAACACCAAATTGAAATTGATACAAACCTAAATCGATTTGTAGCTTGAAATTTACTTATTACAACCATGACTTTGGCAGATCAACTTTAATGACGGGTTTGATAATTGACAACCAACAAGGTATCCTCAGAATTGAATACATGATCAGAGACTCGACACATGGATATTTCGTCCATTTACATGCTTCAAACCTGACTAAGAGAGGTTAATACTAAGAGCTACATCTGTACGCTATTAACCATAACTTTAACAACCAAGCTAAAATGACTAAACTCAGAAGTACAAAACAGAAGAATCTCAAAACTGAAATTTCATAATTCGAACCCAAATCATCACATATTCAAATCACTCCATAAGCTCTCACATAATTTGCATAACTAATTAGTCTCAAACAATAATCAAAATAAGATTTCCGGCATGGCTGGATCTAAATGTGTTTCAAGTATCAAGCAAACAAACAAACAAATGCATAAACATATTGCAAACAATCAAGATTACTAACTTCATAATGCAGAAATAAATACATCACAACTGGACCACCCAGTGTAGACATATCTCACATCAAATAACATGGATTCACAAACTAATAGGTAATTCAAAATTTTCGATTAATATATTAATAGAAAAATAGAAGGGTATAACCACATACCTAGTAACTTGCAACCAACAGAGGATCCAAGACCAAATAAAGGTCAAAGAAAAGAAACTCAGATATGAAAATCAACTACTAATCGGCAGAAGCAACAACAGTAACAGTGAAAGACAACTTCAAATACCCTCCAAAATCTAGTGAGAACTCAGAAACTACTGAAACAATGTAGTCTTCTTCATCCTTTTTTTTGTGTGTTTTTCCCAAGTCTAAAACTCAGATTTCAGAAAGAAAAGAAATTCCGTGTGTTCGAGTGTATTTGAGAGATATGTTCAGTGCCCTAACCGTTTCTCTTTTTTTTCTCCCCCTCAATGAATGAGAAAATGATCTTCTTATAGAAGACTTTAGTGCAACCAAAAATCTGATTTTCTAATTTACTTTTTATCCTTCAAACTTTGTTATTTTACCCTTAGACCCCAAAAATACCAGTTATTTCTGTTTTTCTTTGGAAGAAGCAGCCCTTTCCTTATCCTCTAGCAGTTGTAACAAAAAAGATTCTTTACTTAAAAGTACTATAATACCCTGCCCAATTCCTGTAATTTCAAATGACACCAGCCCTGACTAATTGGGCCTTAACTGTCCAGCCCAAGATTAACAATAATCAATTGTTCTTAGCAAGAACAATTGTTTAACATAAGTCTTGATACATATCGAGCTTTGAACAAAAAATGGGGTTGGGGGCGGCTTATTTTTTTTTTTTTTTTTAAATTTCAGATTTGAAATTAACAAAAACGGGTGGGGATTTTGGGGGAAATAATGGTAGGATGGGGATTAGGTGGTGTTGGGGATTATGTGGGAAAAATTTGGGGGTGATTGGTGGTGGTCCGCCGCTAGAGGATTGTGGGGGTGTGGTGGCGGCTAGGGTTTGGCTCAGAGAGAAGGGAGATGAGGAATGGAAAGTTCTGGGGTTGGGGGGGGGGGGGGGGAGGTTAGGACAGTTTTATGGGATGAGGTTGGTGAGTTTAGGGCCGTTGGATTAGATGAGACCAACGGTGGAGAGCTATCCAAATCAATACGGAGCCGTTTTGGGTATTAGGGTTTTGGACCGGGTGAAGGGAATTGGGTCAAGGGGCGAATGGGAGGGGATTTGAGCCACTGAGAGGCTTTTAGCCCAGTTTTACTAAGACCAAACAAGCTAACTCTTTTCTTTGTTTTTCTTGATCTTAAATCCTAATAAATTAATTTAAAAAAATCTTAATTAATCTTAACTTAATACTAATTTGTAAAATTAACCTACTTACTATTTCTACTATTTGGATAATTAATTAACCTAAAACTAATGAAAAAAAAATTAATAATTCGAAATTAAAAGCTAAAGATACAAGAATCTATGGTATTTTTTGTGATTTTTGTTTAATAATGCAATTAATTAACAACTTAACCTTAAAAATGCAAATAACAACCTAAAATGCAATGCATGAAATTTGAACATTTTTGGGGTATTTTCCATGACTTTAAAATATTAAATATGCAACTATATGCAAACAACAATTAAAAAGAAATTCCTAAAAATTCTATAAAAATTAGAATAATTAGATAAACCTATTTTGAATTTGTAGGAGTATTTTTCGTCGGGCAAAAATCACGTGCTCACACATATTGGGTACTGTAACAGATGATGTACTCAACCCTCTCCAGGGCCTGGTCTACTTTACGCATTTCAGAATGAGGTGTGGTACGTGATGATCATACAAGGATAGGATGATCCTCTTTCTGAGGTATATGATGAGACGCCACTTTTATTCGGTGATAGCTATCATGTTATTTCCTACTTTCTTTAAAATAAAAATTTATCAAAAGTATTTATTTTATTCTCGTGTCATAGAGTTTCCATAGACAATTGTTATTCTTTTGGGATTATAGTTGACGGTTATTAATATGGCATGCACGAAAGAAATATTATTATCTTTATGGCTTTTAATTATTGAAAAACGTTTTAAAGATTCTGTTTAATTGGCGATCTTAATCATTTAAAAATAATTGTATTTGAAAAATGCTTCCACATGAGTTTATTAGATATATATTCTTGAACGGGTTGGTCCCTTTGAGTCGGGTAGTATATCAGATGCCAGTCACATGATTTTGAATCGTAATAGTAGGTCTAAATCCTCTTCTTTTATCTGCATCTGTAAAAAGAGGATTGTATTTTCTAATAAACTCCATTTGATGAAGTATAGTCCTCTTCTCTTTTGAATGCATCACACTAGCTGCATAACATAACACTTGTAAATGGTGAGGAATCCTCCCCAACTTAGTATAGGATAGGATAATTGTACTGTACATGTGGAAACAGCCTATCCATGCATAACAATTGGGCTTTTCTACTTCTCATATTTCTTTTGTTTAAAATAAAATCCCACTCAGAAATCAGAATCCGAGTTAGAAACTTAAGTGGTTCCAGAACGATGAGAATTGGCTGAAATTTCACCTCATTAATTAAAGTACAGAAACAAGGAAGCATAATTTTAGCGTTTTTGGGAAGTCGTACGGAAGTATTTGGCCTTCTTGAGTGCCTACTATTTCGTTAAACTTTTTTTTCACTTGCTAATTTTGAGCTTTTCTATTACAAGAGAAATAGACTGGAATTCTACCAGCTTTTGCTTTCTATATCTCTATAACCTATTTATTTATAATACAAATGTTGATGTAACTCTAACAACATTGTGAAATACTTAATATCTTTGTTTAAAATAACAAAAGTATAATAGTAAACATTCTCAAACGCAAATGCCCAAGTACAGTACAAAGTACATTCAGTAGTGAAACCAAAAATTTCCTAAGAGTGTTCAAGATCTAATATACATGTATAACAAGTAATTTTTGATTTATATATACTTAGTATAATATTTATATACATAGTATAATTTTTCGATGAAGAGGGTGTTTGGATTGGATTTTAAGTTAGTCAAATCAACTTTTCACCTCTTTTTAGCTCCCCCAGTGTTTGGTAAAATTAAAAGTGCTTAAAATAAGTTTAAAACAAGCTAAAAGTACCTAACTTACTGCTTTTTGGCTTAAAAGTTATTTGTATTGAAAAATTAATTTTTTAAAGACAATTCAAACGGACTCGAAAGATATTAAATTGACCCCCCTTTATTGTATGTGGCTATGCCACTGAACTTGAGTAACTACTTAAGACCAAGGTTGTCAATCTGCTATTTGAAAATGCCCAGCCTTGCCCTACATTATACTATCGGGTCAAAAGTGGCATGAAAGAATTGCCAAGAGTTTTTCAAATTGAACGGGCATTATATTTATATTAGTGGAGAAACCTTGGTCCCAATAGTATAACAAAAGGCAACTTTGAGCATTTCAATGACAAAAGAAGCTGAGAGTTGGAACGAAAAACCACAAATCCTGTAAACTTTTATTGAAGGGTGAGATACCCAATAATATTCTTGAATACAATCTATAATGCAAATAAATGTATAAAAAATAACACATGTAAATTTATCTGCACAGAAATATATCTACAGTAAGAAAAAAATGAAGCCACTTAGCAATACAACAATCCCAGGCAAAACCTTAAAAGAGACAGAGTAAATACCTGTCTGAATAATAAAGTTACAAGTCCCTTGAGATATATTCTTGTCAGTCACCATTGCCAATCCTTGAAAATCACAACTCAAATCTAATTGATCCTGAACTTGGTAATACATATTAAACGCATATGATGCATTTCCATTAGCATCTAAATTATTGCAAGAAGAACCATATCCTAATGCTGTACAATCAGAGAATGTGCAAGCATAGTCAATGTTATTAGCAAGTATGCTCAAATTATTAGCATTTGGATTAAGCATGCACCATCTTTTAGGAAGATATTGCACATTTTTTGCAGCAACGAGATGCTTATCTTGTCCCTGACCTGAAATGTCCATAGGAAACTTTGGCTGCCCATCGTATCGAAAAATTCCCCAGTGTCGCTCGAAATTACCAGGAGCAATACTTTTAGCATCCTCGTCAATTAGTCCAAACAAGTAAACTTCAATGTATCCAGGTCTAAGGGGTGTTCCTTTGTTAGCTGCAAGCCTGGAAAACAGTCCTTTATAGAATCGATACGCGTTGTTTAAATTAGCATTCTTGTCACCATCTGTAGGCCAACCAACTTCTCCAACTAGAATGCTCATATTGCCATAACCAACTGCTTTTAATGCTGAATACAGGGTATCAAAGTTGGCATCAAAGACATTGGTGTACTCGACCCCGTTATCGACTACAGGGTTGCTAGCACCATCAAAGAAAGCAAAGTCAATTGGGAAATGTTCATTGGCATAAAGACTTAGAAAGGGGTAAATGTTTACAGTAAAGGGTGCTTGATTCTTGCTCATGAATTGAACAATCTGTGTCATTAGTTCAGCTATGTCGGTTCGGAATCTACCAGCAGAAGGTACAGGATTAGACTCTGGTGAGAAATAGACATCAGCATTTAGTGGTACAGTTGCTTTTATGGAGTCCCCTACACCTGCTTCATTTAGTGCATTTTGGATATTCTGTAGAGCTGGGAATGTTAAGTTCACAAAGGAGTTGTTGTAAGCTGTCAAGAAAGGCTCATTACCAACTGCCACATATCTGTAGACAGATTAAAATGCATCAAGACTAAGAAGACGGACATACAAAATTGAATTCGAGCTTAACTTATATAAACTGACAGCGTAAAGCGTAAAGAATTTCACTGTAGAGGTCATTTTGCCATGTTATTAATCCAGGCTTGCTATAATAATTGTTAGCTGTAATTGGCTTGTTTGGTACTACATATATTGCCAACTCAAGACACGGCATTTATAAGCAAATTCTAGATCGAGCATTAAGAATAAAAAATTATTGAACTAATAAAGATGACTCAACTCTCTGCACAGATCCACATATCTTGCATTTACATTTTTGAAAGCTACGCAAGGATGGAGGAAAAACTGCACATGGAAGTATCATAATACGTAAAAAGAAAAAGAAATTTGTTTATTAAACCCAAGGGTACATTATATTCGAATGATGAAAAAGAAAAAAATACTTCATTTTTCGCCTCAAGTAGTTGGCAGAAAAGATTGAGAGTATTCAAGGATTTATTTATAGGCACAAATTAAAGGTGGTGGATGGAAGTTGAGAGAGAGAGAGATATATATATTGGAGAAATGAAGCAAACAAGAATGAGAAAATAAAAGATGTAATTAATCGATCTTACTTGATGTTAACACCACCTTTGATATTGTAGCGAGTGACATTGCGTCTAACCCAATCTTTAGCTCGATCAGAATCAGTCATAGTAAGAAGTTGATCATTAGGAATGGCAACCATAACTTCAATATCAGTACCTGCAAGTGCATTCATGGTTGTCTTATCTGCATCAAACAGCTTCACTTTCTTTATACCATTGTCCTTCAGCATTTGCACCACTATTTTTGCCTCCAATGGGTGACTTCCCATTGTTCCCCAGTTTACTCCTAGGCCTTCAACACATTTTTTATTATCACCCAAATATAATACTACTACTACTACTACTACTAAAACCCCTACCTTCAACATGATATTCAAACAGGGAAATATGAGAAAAGAGAATCCAGAAAGAGAAAAGGAGACCTGATAAACAGTATAAGAATTGTGTATAGAGAGAATAGACGGAGTCTGACAATATACCAGTTAAGTACTAAACGTGGGGGATAATTCTGATGAATGGACTTATTATAAATGATGATTCATTAAAATATCTTAAATAGTGGAGTCAAAGCGAGTACTGTAGTGTGATATTGATAGATGAAAGAGTAAACGAGTTTCAAGGCGCCCATATTGGATCACATCACTTCAACAAAATCATGGGGACCTGCAAGTCGGTTGCCGACTCACCATATTTACTTTTGATATTACATTAAGCTTAAGCTATTTAATTTCATCTATATATTTCGGTTTCATCTCATTTTACTTGTCATTATATTCTTTTTCTCTTCCAAATATATCTTGGTCACGCTGACCACATCAATTCAGATTCACTCAGAGAGAGAAGTGTCCCTTACGCAAAGATTTCCAGTATCAGGACGAAAATTATGAAGTTTTGCGTAACATTCTTTGTACATCATATTTTCGGAGGACCTGTAAAGACCCGTCCTATCATTTGAGTTCTAGCATTTTGTTTTATAATTTGAGACTTATAAGGTTAGTGTTGATGTTTCGCAGGTTCATGCTTAATTAGTTAGAGTTATTTTCAATTTGGAAGCTTTAAGTTGTAAGAGTTAACCAAAGTTTGACATTTGAGTAAACAATCTCTGAATCGCGATTTGATAGTTTCAGTAGGTTTGTATCTTGATTTTTACTTGGGCTTATGTTCAAGTTTGAATTTGGACATTCTTAGAAGGTTTTAGCTCTTGTCAAAAGTTGGCAATTTGAAAAATTGTGGAGTTCATAGATTTAACTGGGAGTCATCTTCAGTATTACATTGTGGTTTTGAAACCTCAAATAGGTTCATTTAGTTGAGTAGAACTTTTGCAAAGTTTGATTGTGATCCGAAATGTCTAAGTGTGGTTCGAACATGTTTGACGAAGTTAGAATATTTGAAAGTTAAGAGAATGATCCTTGGCTTTGATTTTATTTGTGGTATTTCGAGCCTTTGAATAAGTTTGGATAATATATTTGGACTTGTTAGTATAAGTGGACGGGGTCCCAAGGGGCTCAAGGGTGTTCCGGAATGGGTTCAAACCTTTTGGGAGTTGCTTGGCACAATGCGTTCTTGTGTGTCGCACCTGCGAGTGAGGTTACGCAGATGCAAAGTCACATTTGTGGTGCATTTCACACAAATGCGCATGTTGGTCATGCTGGGGAAGGTCGTTGATGCGGGGATGTTGTCTCATCTACGATACCACATCTGCGAAAGGCTGCACGGAGATGCAAGATTTGTCAGCTCAGGAAGGACCGTAGATGCGGAAGATTTGGACACACCTGCAACGTCGCTTTTGTGAAGACTTATCGCAAAAATGAGAGTTCGTGTGATCTGGGAGTTCACAGAAGTGATTGTTTGGTTGCAGAAGTGACTCTGTACCTGCAATTTGGTGAGTGCATGTGCAATGATGCCTGGCAGTGGCATATTTTTCAAGGGTTTCACCTATTTTCCATTACTTTGAGTTTTGGAGCATGGAGTGAGGCGATTTTGGAGAATGGATTTCACCTATATTTTGAGAGTATGTAATTTTTACTTGATTTTGATTATATATTATGAATTCCCATGAATTTCTACACCTAAATCATGAAATTTCAAAGTGAAATTTGGGGTTTTTGACTACACTTTACGTCACGACCCAATTCGCACTATAGGCCGTGATGCGCCCAATGTAGCGACCCAAGCGGTGTTTTGCTTTTCAGAATCCCCTTCCCCTAAATAAGACCCCATGTATGTACTTTTACTGTTTTATGACTTGCGGGGATAGTTAGTTCGGGATATGAAAGGGTTCAGGTTGATATCGGAACACTTGGTTCCTTAAGTTGGCCGTAAAAGGCTAACTTTGACTTCGGTCAATGTTTTGAGTAAATGACCTCAGAACCAGGATTTGACGGTTCTAATAAGTTCGTATGATGATTTCGGAATTGGGCGTATGTTCGGATCGGGTTTTGGAAGACCCGAGAGTGTTTCGGCGCCTAATAGTGAAAGTTGGCTCTTTAAAGGTTTTACAGTTCTTTAAATTTGGTATGGAGTAGGTTTTGGTGTTATAGAGGTCCAATTGGGATTTCAAGATCGTGAATAGTTCCGTAATGTCGTTTATGAATTGCACGCAAAATTTGGCGTCATTCCGAGTTGATTTGGTAGGAATCAGACTCGCGGATGTATTTTTAGAAGTTTTTGAGTTCATGAGTTAATCCATGTGTTTTGGCATCCGATTCGTGATTTTAAATGTTATTTCAGTGTTTCGATCGTGCGAGCGAGTTCGTATGATGTTTTTAGACTTGTGTGGACGTTTGGTGTGGAGCCCCGAGGTCTCGAGTGAGTTTCGGACGTGTTCGGACGTCTGGTGTCTCAGGTATCGCAAGTGCGAGAATTGGTTCACATTTGCGAACCACGCATTTGCGAGAAAGGATTCGCAATTGCGAAGAAGCCTTCTGGGCATGACTCGCATTTGCGAGATTTCCAGTCGCATTTGCGACCAGCCTGCCTTCGCATTTGCGACCTTGACAGAGGGGTGCCCAGCTTCGCATTTGCGAACCAGGTGTCGCAAATGCGACATCTGCTACCTGTCCAATAGCTTTATTAAATTCGGAACTTGGGCCATTTGGCTCATTTTCATTCATCTCTTGGGCTATTTTTGGAGCTCTTGGTTTTCATCTAGCACTTTGAGGTAAGTAATTTCTACACAATTTGAGTTAAATACATAGGTTATGGGTAGATTAACATATAAAAGTTTATGATCATGGGTTTAGATGAAAAATAGGGTGATAAAAATGAGGTTTAACCACGAAAATGATTATGGAATAGGGTAAAAATCATATATTTAAATTCATGGGGTTATGGGTAACAACTTTCTTCGAAATACTTTCGGAAAATCCAGGCACGTGAGCCTGGGGGTGAATTATAGGAATTCTTCAATTTAGGTTGGGAAATCATTTTAATAGTTAGGATGTGACATTTTGAGCATGTATTGATTAATTTATATACCATTTGGCTAGTTTTGGATTGTTCGGCAACGAGTTGAGGATTTAGAGTGAATTTGAGGCCAAAAAGTAAGCTTTGAGACGAGGTAAGTCTCTTGCCTAACCTTGTAAGAGGGAATTTATCCCATAGGTGATTGAAATTAATATTTGTGTCTAATTGTGGGGGCTACGTACACACGAGGTGATGAGAGTCCGTGAATAACTATGCTTATGTCCGGGTAGTTTATGATCCAAATCATGAATTACTTGTAATGTTTGCACCTACTTGTTAATTTAAATACCTAAATTATATTAAAACTTGTTGGAAGAATTGTAAAAGACCGGATTTCATTTGCTTAAGCTTTGAGCGGATTACTTGACCGTAAATAAAAATTTTATTGCATAGTGTATTGGCCTTATTATAACATGAAAGTTAAATGCTTATAAGGTATCCTCCTTTCTTGTGGATCGGCCGAACGCCTCGACAGTTGAATAGATGCATCTATGGATCGTGCTGCATGTCCCTCGGCAGTGTACACGTTATTATGGATCGGGTCGTACGACCTCGATATAATTCGTGCTTAATAATACTTAGAATCTAATCATGTTTGATATTAAATTGTGGTTGTGAGGTTACAAGTATAAATGACAGGAATTTATTTGGAGCTTATTAATTTGTGAAAGAATTTAATTGTCCCTGCTCGTTAGTGAGTTATTGTTGTTATTTATATAACCCTTACTATTTTGAATTGCTGTATTTAAATTGTTAGCCCATAGTAAGTGTCGAAGTTGACCCCTCGTCACCACTTATTTGAGGTTAGAATTGATACTTACTGGGTACATGTTGTTTATGTACTCACTCTACACTTCCGCACTAACCGCGCAGGCTCTGAGGCAGATGCATCTGAGATCGCACCGATGCACACCCTCGTTATCCGAAGGCCTAGAAATGAGCTGCTTTTCCTGAGCCGTTCCGCAGCATCCTAGAGTCTCTTCTTACTTTCATTTCTGTCTATTTTGATTTCAAACAATAGCTAGAGTTTTGTATAATCTATTAGGGCTCATATACTTATGACACCGGGTCTTGGCATACACACTAGTATACTTGTGGTTTTGGTTTATTTCTATGGTTATGATTGCACTCAGCTGCTTTCGTTTTATTTATTTTAAGCTTGTTGTTTCTTAATCCTTTGAATCAAGGAAAGGTTTAATTACTTGAAAATTTATTAAAAGGGGGATCAATTGGTTAGTTCACTGTTGGCTTTCCTAGCGGTGGCGCTGGGCGCCATCACCGCCTATAATGGAATTGGGTCGTGACACCCAACGTCACCGCTAGGCATGTCAATGGTGAACCATCCATTTAATTATTCGTTTTATTACCTTTAAGATCATGACTTTTAATGAATAAGAAAATTTATGGCACTAGAATTTCATGGATATATAAAATATTCGTAAAACATAAAATAAAAGGTGACAATAATAGGCAAAACCATAAATATCTACTAGATATTCTCAAAACTCCGTATCACAAGTACATGAGCATCTATTAGAGAGTGTAATACTAATACAATATCTGTCTGAAACATAAGGTGGACAGGATAAAATAAATAAATATGATGGAGACTCCGTGTGCTGCGGATCGTAACATGAAATGCAGCTCACCATAAAGTCTCCTCATCAGTTGCGCCTATGCGGCAATATGACCACCAACATTATCTGTCACAGAACTTGCACAATTAGTGCAGAAGTGTAGCATGAGTACATAAATCAACGTGTACCAGGTAAGTATCTAGACTAACTCAGGAGAAGTAGTGACGAGGGGTCGACATCCACACTTACTAATGATCTAATAAATCAAGTACAATAAAAAGTAGACAAGTATGAAGCATGGTAATTAAAAAGTAAAAATAGATATAGGTGCATAATACGATCCTAAACTGAACAGTAAACACGAAGTCCTCAAATATCGGATACTTCCTCAAATGGAGTATATAATGATCACTACCAAATCAACGACCACATCTCAAGTTAGGAAAACTCATAAGTATACTGACTCCTTATAGAATATTTCGCACGATTCTACCGAGGCGAGCAACCCGATATCATAAGAGTAAAGGCACGAATTCCTATAGTGATGTACGGTACGATCCCATAATAGTACTGTTGTGGCATTCATCCTGATCCCATAATCGTGTACACTGCCGAGGGTCGACCAGCACGAACCATAGATGCATCTCATAATACTGCCAAGGGGAACTACCCTATCCCATAATGATATTGTTGAGGCATTTAGCCCGATACCATAGGGATATGAATAGTGAAGACTTGACGAGTCACTAACCCCACTCACGAATATATGTGTGAATTGTAGAATTCAAGAAACTTTTGGACAAATACACACAATGCGAGGGAAATCCGTAAAAAGGAGTGTAATCTATACTGCTAATCAAGTAGCTCACCATATATCTCAAATCGTAAGTTCAATATTTTACGCAAGTCTAATCTCAGGAACAAACATAAATTAAAGCAATTAAATATGCAAGAATATAACCCAATTACGATTAAGGCATGTCATGAGTCTAAGTCTACCTGGACCTAATCATGAATTCTAGCATACGTATGAGCACTCGTGACCTCATACGTACGTAGCCCCCCATGATAGCACATAGAAAATACAATACATATGAGGTAAATTTTCCCTCACAAAGTTAGACAGGAGACTTACCTCTCTCTAAAATCTGATAACCGGCTCTAACGCCTCTCTAACTCCTCAAACTGATGTCGAACGATCCGAAACTAATCAAACAATGTGAAAACCAATCAAAATATACTTCAATACTCGTAATTTAATAATTTATAACAAATTCACAAATCCGCTCGAAAAGTCAACATACTCAACCCCCAAGCCCACATACTCGGATTCCAAAAATTTTCGAAGATAAACTGTAACGACCCAACTGGTTGTTTTGAGCTCTAGCGCGTCATCCGACGATTTGAGTCCATGAGTAGCTTCACTTCAGGTATTATGATTTGTACGCATGGTCGGAATTAAATTTCACGAAGTTCGAAGTTGATTTGGAACGAAAATTCTCATTTCATAAGCTTTAAGTTGGAAGAATTGACTAAGGTGTGACTTTTGAGTAAACGACCTCGTAATCGGGATTCGAAGGTTCCAAAAGATTCGTATTGATGATTTTGGACTTGGGCGTATGTCCATATCGGGTTTTGGAGGACCCGAGAGCGTTTCGGTGCCTATGGTGGAAAGTTGGCATTTTGGAAGGATTTCATAAATTCGGATTGAAGTTTATTTTAATTCTATCGGTGTCCGTTTGGATTTCGAGCCTAGGAGTAGCTTCATAGGGTGATTTTGGTCTTAGGAGCGCATCCAGATGTGGATTTGGAGAATCCGAGCACGTGGGCCCGAGGTTTGCTTTATCGGCTTTTCGAGCGGAGTTGGAAATTTGTCTAAATTGATTTGTTATGAGTATTAGAGTATACTTTTATTGGTTTGCACATTGTTTGACTAGTTTTGGAGAGACGAGAAATGGTTTGAGGTGTTAGAGGGACTTTGGAGCCGGTTATGGAACTTCGGAGCGAGGTAAGTCTCCTATCTAACTCTATGAGGGGGAAACTATCCTCTAGGTGTTGTAATTGATATTTGCTACTTGTTGCGGGGGTTATGTACGCACGAGGTGACAAGAGTCTGTACGTATCTAGTTTCATGTCATTGTCCGGGTAGACTTAGGTTCACACCATGTTATACTTGTATTATTGGGGTTATCCTTGCTCGTTTAATTCCTTTATTTCTCACTACGACTTGAGACTAGACAGTGTAGAGTGATAGACTCGCTACTGTAGAGATTTGATGAGTTTCATGATTTGCTGCAGAATAATGGTGTTCCTCTTACAGATTTCTCACGCGCCATGCAGTTTCATTGAAGGTTTTCCTTAAAGATTATTACAACTCACACGTTTATTCGTGAGTGTGGGTTAAAGACCCATTTAAGCTTCTTATTCTAATGGGATCGGGACATTCGCCTCGGCAGTTTAATAGATACATCTATGGTTTGTGCCGTTTGACCCTCGGTAGTGCACAAATTATGATGGGTCAGGCCGTACGCCTCGAAATTTCTATAAAATATCCTCATGGAGTCATGCGTAATATTTGACAAGAAGCCAGGGTATCTGTAAATTTTTCCCTGATTCATATTATAATAACCTATTTGGTGAGGTCCATTATACATATATGTATATATGCTCCGGTTGAGGAGAAATTTGCTAATTGAGAGATTGAGTTTATTGTAAAGAGGAGAATTGTACCACATATTTACACTTGTTTATTTCATTTATTTACCCTCCCTCATATTTGTTCACGTCCTTACTGTACCTGATAATATTGGACCACTAGTGAGTGTCGAAGTCGAGATACTTACTGGGTACACGTTGGTGTACGTACTCATACTATACTTGTTGCATATTTTTGTGCAGGTACATTTATGTCTGGTTTTCCTTTGGCACAGAGGCGCAGATGACGCGGGGACTTACCGCGAGCTGTATTTCATGCTACGATCCGCAACCGGCAGAGTCTCCTTCAGAGTTATTTATATTTTTCCTGTCTAATTTGTATTTCGGACAGATGCTGTATTTTATTTTACTTCCTAGTTGATGCTCATGAACTTGTGACACCGGGTTTTGGGACTTACGAGTTATTCATTAATGTAGTTCTAAAAAATATCTTCATTCACTTTGTAAATCCCATTTTGTACTATGTAATTAAAGAAAATTATGATTTCAAATATTAATGTGAATAATTAGGATAATCATTTATTATTGGCTTTCCTGACAACGGTGTTAGGCGCCATCACGACCTTTAATAGGTTTTGGGTCGTGACAACATGGTATCAGAGCATTAGGTTCACTCAGGTCTCATGAGTCATGAGCAAGTCTAGTAGATTCTTGCGGATTAGTACAAAGACATCTGTACTTATCTTCGAGAGGCTATAGGGCCGTTAGGAGCACTTCCCGTCTTGATTCCTCATCGTGCAATTTGATTGCTTTGAGGCTTATGCCTTTGTTTCTTTCCTATTCAATATCATGCAACTTAAAGCGCTTGTTATCAATTGGTAATCGAAGAGTTTTAATGGTACTATAGACGTGGGGCAGGATGTTATCCCCCTGTGCATTCAAGCAAGTTATTATTGTCTTCTTGCGGAAGGGTGTTCTGTCATTTCAACTAAGTAACTGTATTTCTGATGGTTTCGAGGCTATGCACAAGTTTCCAAGATGTTCGTTAGTTGTTATCGCACAGTAATGATGTAATGGTAGGATTCTTATCTATGTGACAAAGCAATGAATGACTCGAAAGGAGGTCTTCCTCAGTGTACGATTCAGAGGTTCGACATTCTATTTCCAGCGGGGGAAAGGCAATCGGACTATAGATGTTCAGGTTGGGATAGTGGAGTAACGAGACTTGGTATTTTCGAGCATGGTGGAATTTTCAATTGTGATGTGGTGTTATCGTCCTTGTTGAACATGCTAAGGTTCACCGGTGTTACGGTCTTCATTAATTTGCCTTCGGGGCAGGGTAATGTGATATGGTGCCAGAGAGGCGGTTGTCAAAGATAGCTGGGTGTAGCGATTTCGGAATTCAAATGGCTATTTCTAATGTTGGTGGCTCGAGAAGGATGATCTTCTAGGAGGATTGGAGTTGGTGGCAATTTATTAGCTCAGGCGTACAGAGATGGGTTTGAATTTGAGGCAACAATTGGGTAGTGAAGGACGAGGAAGGACACGTGGGAGGTGTTTTGCAGTGGTTGAATTACTAACAGCTCAAGTATGAGAAACAGAGGTCGAGCAGTTACTTAAAGAACATGGTTTAGCCGACATGGTAATGACAGAGTAGCGTACGGATTTTACGATTGGATAGCCACATGACTTGAGGAAAGTATGGAGTAATTTGGGATTCATGGTGGACGATGACTAGTCTATGACCTTAATTTGGAATATTGGATACTATACCAAAGAATATTGGATACGACAAAAAGGATTTTCATGATATGAAGAGGGGTGCAACATGACTTCAGATTGGAATGTATTGTCGCACCTTTAGTTGATGTCAATGGGGAGTGAACAAACTTGTACAAATGGTGAATGAGCACGAGCTCAGGATGGTTTAATAATTTCTTGTTGTTGATGTAGCTTCTACGAAGAATTCTACTGCCTATCCAGTAAGAGGTCGAATATGTGAATGCGGCTAGTGATTCAGAATGTTCATGAAATGTTTAACAAGAGGATTTTGAGAAATTTGGCGGGTAGATTGTGCAGGATCATGTCAATGAGGAAGAAGGAATCTTGGTGGGTTCCGGGGTTATGTAATTGTAGCTTCAAGCTAAGTGGGAAAGCCCCACCGTCTACGATTGGATTACATAGTTGTCTACTTGCGAGGTTTCTGGTTATCATCATATTGGTGGGTTATTACGATTAGGGAAAGAAAACATTAGTGGTAATTTGAGCAAAGGATTTGAGGAGTGTGTGCTATACTTGGGCCTCATCGATTCATGTTCAGTTTTGAGAAGACTCATAGTTTCTACTTTTGGTGGGAGTAATGTACAAAGAAATAGATTCAACCGGGTGCTTCTTTGAGAGGGAGTTCATATGCTAGCATAGCCTTGGAGTTTGACTATATTCGGGAACAAGTCAGAGTGGGTGACTCTCAAAATGGTCCTAGTGGGTTCAAGATTAAAGTGCGGTGCCTAAGGATTTCGATCATGCAGTATGGTTAAGTATCGAGATCTTGCATGGATTATGAAAGGGGCTTGGAGTGTTCTAGGTTATTAGTGATATGCGGTGCAACATTGGGAGGAAAGGAAGAAATAGCTTCGGATTCGCGGAATGACTTGCAGAATGGGTGTACCAGTTGGAGATGCCATTGTGCGCATGAGGAAGACATGGGATGGTTCGTGGGTTTGAGACAACGAGGTCTCGTGAATTAGGTCACTCAGGATGAGTGCGGATTGAGTTTGTTATATTTTGAATGGAGCTATTATTATTTTTAAGGCAAGTCCATAATATATTAGAAGAAGTTGGTTCGGTTAGCAATGGTTGAATTGAAACGACGGTGGCGATGATTAGTTCCTTCAGCGTGTTAAGTTGTACATGTGATTTGTGGCGGTACGTTCGAGGCTTGACAACTAGCATAATTTGATTGATTTAGGAAGTATCTGATTCTAATGGCCTTGTGGTGTAAATGGATTCCAGAAGAGTTATGGTGGTTTAGATCGCGATGAGGCTTGTAGTTTCGGTGGCTGGGAGTTCAGTTGTGTGTTGCAATGGTTCTTCTGAAATGAGTTAAGCGAAAGGTTTCTAGCCAATGAAGTGTTTATTCTACTAGTAGTTCAGGGTTTTTTATAAATTCTTGTACTCTCGCGTTGCGGCATGATCGGTGCAGTGTGCGGCATGGGAATTGGAAGTTGAGGATCAAGGTTGCGGCTCGGTGTTGATAAGAGTGTCACGAGCTCGGATGAGCAGGGAAGAATTCAGATGTTTAGAGTTAGCTGGAATCTTCTTTAGTGTCACCTGGGAATGTTGTTTTGTGTAAGAGGCTTTGTGTATTGATTCGTAAAGTCTTGGCTGGCCTTACCGAATTAGTACGGCTGGTGGTATGGATGTGCAAACTTTGTTACCTGGTGAGGAAGGTCGTGGGAGCGTGTCCCTCGGGAAGATTGTATACATGTGACATGTAGTCACTTGATTGATTAAATATTGAAACCAAGTACATAGATTTTGGACTATCGCTAATGTGAGAGTTTAGGCCTAAAAGGCGCTCTATTCAGTTGGTTGTGAATTGTTGAAGTTTGTTCCGGATTCGACAACTGCTCTTGTATGTCATGGGAAAAAGATCATTGTGGACCCTTGAGAGGTTATTTGCCCAAGCATGGTATGATTAGAATGGATTTGAGGTCCGTTGAAGGGTCCAAATGTGGATGTGTACTCTATACCAGCCTGGGTGTGTTCATTCAACATAGCACTCCTTATGGAGGAGTATTCGGGCGTTGGATGTTATTTTCGTCGTTAGCTATTTCATATAATACTCTATTTTGCTGTGTGGGTTGTGAGACATCTTGATTATTCGCACATGTGTTGTGGTCCTGTATATCTTGCGGTGTTATATGAGCAAGACGGATCTCGAGATGCAAGTGATTCATTGCACCTTAGTCGTGCTTGAGTTTTGTAGCGTATGGCGCTATCTGTCTCCCCAGGGATGGTATTGTGCACTTGGCGTGCTTGTGGTCGACGCTTGGGTATTTCGTAGTTATGAGTATTCTATCTCAGTAAGTATTTCTTATAGATTATTATGTGTGTATCGGGTGGCACGCCGCCACGGGTATGTTGTCTGGATCAGGTGACATGCCGTAATGGTTATCATGGTTGGATTGGGTTGCACGCCGTAACGGTATCATGTGTGGATCAGGTTGCATGCCACCACAACGTGGTGTTGAGTACATATCCCAATATCTATTCTTGTGTGTTTTGTTTCTCACTTTCTGATGAAGGTTCATGACATCCTTCCGGTGGGTCGAGTAGTTCTTTCCGGAGTTTGTTTCCTTATGTATCACATTTGGTTTTGTAGCTTGTTGGCACACTGTGGAATTATACAAGACTTTTGGTAGTGTTTGTGGTGACTTATTGTCGAAACGACTTGTACTAGGTGAGACGAGATTTTTGGACGTGGGATCAGTGCGATCAGATTTATATGAGGCATATTTAAGAGCAAATATCGTTATTTGGTTTATAATGAGGTAATGGTTCTTTTCAGGAGGAGAGACTCAATGATTTATTGACTCGGCAGTTGGTTATAAATTTCTACACATATTTTCCGTCGTGGCAGTAGCAAGAGTTGAAATAGGACTTATATGCATCATGAGGTGTGTTGTAGGCATCAGATTCGTGGGATTTCAGCTATTATGTCCAGAGGGTGTTGCTATGGTAATGTGAATTATGCGGTGCATGGTGTGAATTCATTAAAGGGTATACAATTATGTTTGGTACAATGTGTAGTGATTGGATACGGTGTTCGTATGTTGGAAATAGGCCTGGTAGAGAATTTCAGATGTTGGAATTTGGCTCTAAGGCTTATTTGACTAAATAAAGGGGGGGATCTTCATATTGGCTCGAGCTAATGTGCTCAACTGGGTTGTGGTAGCACGGATAGGTGCACGAGGTGTTAAACAATGATTTTGGACAACTCCGGAGCAGTTCTTAGCACGTTCGAGGATGAAAACATATTTAAGTGGGAGAGAATGTAACGATCTGACCGGTCATTTTGAGCTCTAGCGCATCGTTCTACAGTTTGAAGGCTTGACTAGCTTCACTTCAGGTATTACGACTTGTACGCGTGGTTGGAATTGAATTTCGGGAAGTTCGGAGTTAATTTAGGAAGAAAATTCCAATTAAGGAAGCTTTAAGTTGTAAGAGTTGACTAAAGTTTGACTTTTGAGTAAACGACCTCAGAATCAAAATTTGAAGGTTCCAATAGGTTCGTATGATGGTTTCAGACTTGGGCGTATGTTCGGGCCGAGTATTGGATCACCCGGGAGCATTTTAGTGCTTATTAAGGAAGTTGGCATTTTGAAAGTTTAAGAATTTCTTAAGTTTGGTTTGAGGTTTACTTTGGTGTTATCGATGCCCGTTTGGGATTCCGAGCCTTAGAACAAGTTCATATTGTGCTTTATGACTTGTGCGCAAAGTTTGGCGTCATTCCGGAATTTTTTGATATGATTCGGACGCGTTAGTCGAAGTTTGAAAGTTTAAAGAAATATTTCGATCATCAATTCATAGTTTTGATGTTAGTTGGTGCAATATGAGGCCCCAAGCGGTTTGTGTCATGTATTGAGACTTGCTAGTGTGATTGGACGGGGTCCCAGAGGCCTCAGGTATGTTTCGGAGGATCTACTGATCATTTCGCCATGTTGAGCTGCTGTTTTCTGAGGTTTGGTGCACCCTTCTTCCCGTTATCAAGGAAAGGGTTGCGTTCACGAAGAGAAAAATGGGAGTAAAATCTCTTTGAATCGCAGGAAGATTCGCATTCGCGAAGAAGAAACCTATGCTGCACATGATTGACTTTGAAAGCTTATATCTTGCAATAAATTTGGAGATGATCCAAAAATGAAAGTTGTAGCCCTTGGTGTATAGTTTTGATAAAGTCAAATAATTTTTCATTTGGAGTTTTGTACGAAAAGTTATGACCATTATACTAGAAGCTGTGTGGAGGAGTTGGGCAGCTTTCTCTTCGCGATCGCAATTGGTTTTCCGCGATCGGGAAGGGAAATTTTGAGCTGTAAAAAGTTGAGCTTCGCGATAGAGAAGCATTTTCCATGATCATAAAGGGTTAATACCTGGGCAGAAGCTATATTTCGGGGGTTTGGCTCATTTTCACCTCATTCCTTCCATGAGAGCCGACTTTGGGGCAATTTTGGAGTGCCATTTTTATCATCAAACTTTAGGTAAGTGATTTATACACCTTGTGAGTTAAATATATGGTTTATATGTGTAGAAAAACATGAATATTTATGGAAATTATGGGATTTTAAGAGAAAAACCTAGAATTTGACCACGAAATTGGACATGAAATTTGGAATAAATTATATGTTTGAGTTCGTGGTGTTATGAGTAAAGTTTATCTTCGAATATTTTCGGAATTCGGGCACGTGGGCTCGAGGGTTGACTTTATTGACTTTTCGAGCGGAGTTGGGAGTTTTTATGAATTGATTTATTATGAGTATTAGAGTGTATTTTCATTGGTTTGCACATTGTTTGACTAGTTTTGGAGCAACAGACATCGATTTGAGGTGTTAGAGTGGTGTTGGAGCGGATTATGGAACTTCAGAGTGAGGTAAGTCTCCTGTCTAACCTTATGAGGAGGAAACTACCCCCTAGGTGATATTTATTGTTATGTGCAACTAGTTGTGGGTGCTACATACACACGAGATAACATAATCCCTACGTAGCTAAAGCAAGTTTATCTCCGGGTAGACTTAAGACCAAACCATGTAATATTTTGAATTATTTGAACTTAATTGCTAGCTTAGTTAATTGAAGTTACAAATGAAATTGATTTAGAAATAAATATATGTACACTAGGTCAAGCCTTAACCCTTTGAGTTGTGGGCGAGTTATTTGAGAAATGGTAAAGATTATATTCATTTTATGCCCATGTGCTGTATGTAAACACATGTCTCGTAATTCATTAACTTCCTTCCTTTTCTTGTGGAGCAAGATGCATCTATGGTTTATCCCACTTGACCCTCGGCAATGTACACATTATTCTGGATCGGGCCAAACGACCTCGACAGAATCGTGAATTATATCGCTAGTTGTCCGAATATTCACGAGATAAAACTTCCACTGATGCCCAACATTTTTATGGTATTCCTTATTTATCTGATATTGACATTTGGCATTTTCTGAGGTATTAAGGTAGGATACAAGATCGAGAAATTTAAGCTTTAAAAGGAATAATTGGAACATTATGAAATTTCTGCTCCACTATTGCCGTGCACTTCATATCTGTTATGAATTATCATACTATTTTATTGGACCTCTAGTAAGTGTCGATGTCGACTCCTCGTCACTACTTCTTCGGGGTTAGGCTAGATACTTACTGGGTACACGTTGATTTATGTACTCATGCTGCACTTCTGCACTAAATGGTGCAGGATCTGACATGTTCATTTGGTGATCACCTTGGCGCGTAGGCGCATCCGTTGAGGAGACTTTATGTGAGCTGCAAATCAGGCTGCGCATCGTAGTCCACCGAGTCTCCATCGTACTATCTATTTTATCTTGTCATATTTACATTCTGGACAAATGTATTATTATTATTGTACTATTTAGAAAAATGCTCATGTACTTGTGACACCGAGTTTTGGGGATTTCTACGGGTTGTTCGTTATTGTCGTTGTGAAAATATTATCATTTACCCTATAAATTCTATTACAAATGATTTAATTAAGGAAAATTATGATTCAAAATACTAAAATGTGTAATTAAGCTAATCCTTCATCGTTGGCTTGCCTGATGGTGGTGTTAGGTGCCGTCACGACCTTTAGAGATTTTGGGTCGTGACAACTAGGTATCAGAGCGTTAGATTCACTTAGGTCTCACGGGTAATGAGCAAGTCTATTAGAGTATTGCGGATCAGTACAAAGACGTCTGTACTTATATTCGAGAGGCTACATGACTGTTAGGAGAACTTCCCTTCTTGATTTCCTTATCGTGCGATTTGATTCCATTGAGGCTCATGCCTTTATTTTCTTCCAACTCAATCTTGTGCGACGTGAAGCACTTGTTATTTATTGAGGCGTCGAGTATGTTGTGGTGGTACTGCAAATGTGGTGTAGGATGTTTCTCCCTGCGTATTCGAGCAAGTTATTATAGTCTTCTTATGGAAGCGTGTTCTGTCATCTCAGCCCAGTATCAGTATTGCCGATGGTTTTGAGGTCGGGCACTGATTATTATAATGATTCGTTTTGCTATCGCACGGTGTTGGTGTAATGGTAGGGAACTTATTTATGGATAGCGACAATGAATTAATCAAAAGGAGGATTTCTCACTTCACGGCTTAGAGGTTCAGGATTTAATTCCAGTAGAGAAAAGGCAATCGGACTGTAGATGTCCAGGTTTGGTTGATGAAGTAATGAGACTTGATATTTTCGAGCGTGACGGAAATATTCATCTGCGATGTGGTGTCGTCGTCCTTGTTTGAATTTTTTAAGGTTCGCCAGTGTTATGGTCTTCTTCGATTTTCCCTCAGGGAAGGGTGTTGTGAAATAGTGCCTGAGAAGCGGTTGTTAGAGATGGCAGTAGCGATTTCAGAATTGGATTGGTGTCTAGAATGCTAATGGCTCGAGAGAGATGATCTTCGAAGGGATTAGAGTTGGTAGCAAATTATTAGTTCAGGCGCTGCAACAAAGGATTTGATTGGAGGCAACATTTGGGCAGCAAAGTATGAGGAAGGAAATAACAGGTGTCTCGCGGTGGTTGAATTACTAGCATGCCAAGTATGAAAACAGAGGTCGAGAAGTTGCTTAAAGGAGATGGTTTAACCGAAGTGAGAGTAGCAGAATAACATATGAATTCTGTGGTAGGATAGCCACGTGCCTTGAGAGAAGTTTAGAACGATTTGGAGAATCGTGGTGGAAAGTGATTAGGTCTATGGATTGTATTTGGGATGGAGACTAAGACACGAAGGAAGATTGAATATGGCAGAAATGAGTTGGCTTGGAATGAAGAGGGGCGTAGAAGCTTGATTTTCGTTATGGGATACGACGTAAATTCGAGTTTGGAATGTATTGTCAGACTTTCAGTTGATGTCAATAGGGAATGAACGGACTTGTATAGCTGGTGGACGAGTATGGGCCCAGGAAGGTTATTGATTTCGTTGTAGTTGCACACAGTGCAGTGTCGTGGAATATATCGGTATAGAATTTCCACATGTGGGTTATCTCCTGTGATCATGTTAGCAGTTGCGTGAAGGTTATGAAGCCTCTATGAAGAATTTTACTTTCTACCAAGTAAGAGGTCGAATATGTGATTTTGGCTGATGATTCAGAATGTTCATGAAATGTTTAACAAAAAAAAAGATTTCGAGAAATTTGGCGGGTAGATAGTGCGAGACCATGGTAATTGAGGAGGAGGTATTGTTGCGGGCTGTAGATTATGTGATGGTAGCTTAAAGCTAAGTGGGGGAGCCCACGTCTACGACGGGATCACATGTGTGTCTGCTTGTGCGGTTTCTAGTTATCGATGTATTGGTGAAAGAAAATATCAGGGGTAACTCGAGTAAAGGATTTGATGAATGTGTGCGATATTTCGCCTTATCGATTCATGTTCTAGGCGTTGGAATTTGATTATATTGGGACCAGGTCAGAGTGGGTGACTCTCAACAACGTCCTAGTGGGTTAAAGAATTAAAGTGCATTGCCTAAGGATTTCGAGTCCATTATGTGGTTAAGGATCGAGTTTTCGTCGTGGATTACGAACGGGACTTTGAATATTCTATGTTATCATCGGGTGAGCGGTGCAGTATTAGAGGAGAAAAAGAAATAACTTCGGATACGTAGAAGGTCTTGCAGAATGGGTGCACAAGTTGGAGATGCTATTGTGCGCGTAAGGAGGTATGAGATGATTCATGGGTATTTAGACTAGAAGGTCTCGTGAAGTGGGTCACTCGGGAGGAGTGTTGATGAGTTTCGTTATGATTCTTGAATGGAGTTACTATTATTCTTAAGGCAAGCAAAGAGTGAACTGGAAGAAGTTGGCTCGGTTAGTAATGGTTGAATCAACATGATTGTGGCAATGATCAGTTCCTTCGACGTGTGAAGTTATACATATGGTTTGTGGTTGTACGTGCAGGCTCGGAAACCACCATAACTTGATTGATCTAGGAGGCCTTCCATTCAAATGGCCTTGTGGTGTAAATGGATTCAGGAAGAGGCATGGAGGTTTAGATCATGACTTGAGGTTTGTATTTTCTGCAGTTTCGGAATTCAGTTGCCTGTTGCATTGGTTCTTCTGAAATGAGCTAAGTGAAAGGCTTTCTAGCCAATGAAGTGTTTATTCTACTAGTAGTTCAGGAGTTATGATGAATTATGGTATTCTCACATAGCGACATGATAGGTGCAATGAGCGGCATGGAAATTGAAAGTAGAGGAACAAGATTGCGGTTCAGTGTTGAGAGGAATGTCACGAGCTCGGATGAGCAGGGAAGAATTCAGATGTTCAGAGTCATATGGAGTTTTTAATAGTGTCCCCTGAGAATGGTGTCCAGTGTAAGAGGCCTTGTGTATTGATTTACGGATTCTTGAATTGCTTTATAGAATTTGTAGGGTTGGTGGTATGTAGGTGCAGACCTTGCTACCTAGTACAGAAGGTCGTGGGAGCATATTCCACAGAGGAATTTATATAAGTGTGTCATGTTATTCACTTGACTGTTAAGGATTGAAACCAAGCATGGAGATTTTGGTACTATCGTTAATGTGAGGGTTTATGCTTGGAAGATGCTCTATTCCTTTGGTTGTGGACTTTGGGAGATTGTTTCGGATTGGGACGGCTACTCGTATGTGTCATGAGTGGGGCCATTGTGGTTCCTTAGTAGGTTGTCGGCTCAGTATGGTATGATCAGAATCGACTTGAGGTCCGTTGTTGGGTGTAATGTGAATGTGTGCTCTACATCAGGTCGGATGTGTTCATTCCGCATAGCATTTCTTATGGAGGTTCTTCAAGTGTTGGATGTTATTTTCGTCGTCAGCTATTCTATGTAATCCACTATTGTTCTATTTGGGTTGTGAGACGACTTGATTATTCGCACGTGTGTTGTGGTCTCGTGTAGATTGTGCTGTTATATGAGCATGATGGCTCTCGAGATACAGGTCATTTATCGCACCTTAGTTGTGCTTGGGTTTTGTAGCATATTGCACTATCCGTCTCCCCAAGATTTTTATCATGCACTTGGCGTGCTTGTGGGCAATATTCGGGAATTTTGTAAGTATAAGCGTTACGACTAGATGTATGTTTTTCTTCTTGATTGTTATGTGCGGATCAGGTGGCATGCCTCCACGTGTATATTGTTTAGATCGAGTGGCACGCCGCCAAGAGCATGTTACGTGGATCGGGTTACATGCCGCAACAAGGTCATATTGGATCGGGTTGCGCGCCACAATAGTGAGATGCAGAGTACGGTTCCCTATATCTATTATTGTGTATTTTGTTTCTCATTCTCTGAGAAGGGTCATAGCGTCTATCTGACTGCCTTGTTCGTTACGCGGGCTGGGTAGTTCTTTTTCCAGAGTTCGTTTTCCTTATGTATCACATTCGAGCTTGTGGCTTGTTGGACCCTTTGTTGGTGTCATACGAGATTCTTGGTTGGTGTTTGAGATGGCTTATTGACTGAGCAACTTGTATTGAGTGAGACAAGGTTACTGGATCTGGGTTTAGTGCGATCGGAGTTATGTAAGGTATATTTAAGAGAAAATATCGTTATTCAGTTCAAAATGAGGTAATGGTTCTTGTCCAGACGAGAGACTCCATGATTTATTAATTTGGCAGGTGGTTACAAGTTCCTACACGTCTCTCTCGTCGTGGCAGTACCGCGAGAATTGGAACAAGGCTTATATGTGTTATGGGGTGTATTCCGGGCATCAAATTTGTGAAATTACAACTATTGTGGTCGGAGGATGTTATTATGGGCAACCCACTTATGTGGTGCATGGTGTGATTTCATGTCACGACCCAAATTTTCCTCCGCTGGGTGTCGTGATGGCACCTAATCTTAGGGATTAGGTAAGCCTAACATTCACTGAAATAACAATAATATTTAACTAACATCTAACAGTTTTGAAACAGAAATCTTTATACAATTTACATTCCCAAAATCAACAGTACAAGTCATAAGCTCTACAGAGTTTGCTAGAACCTCAAAATATAACTGTTTCGAAATAAGGATAAAAAGTCTAATACAAATCAGAAGGTGACTACGAAGTCTGAGAATGCAGCAACAGTTTTACCTTGAGTCTCCACAGCAAGAATCCACACAACTATCTAACGATCAACTGACTTTGAAAATACCTGGATCTGCACAAAAAAAGTGCAGAAGCGTAGTATGAGTACACCACATAGGTACCCGGTAAGTATCAAGACTAACCTCAGTGGAGTAGTGACGGGGAACAACCAGGACACCTACTGGACTAATAACCTGAACAAGTATAAGTGTAGAAACAACAGAGTACGATACCTATATAAAGACTGCACATAATGAAGTATAAGTGTAGAAACAACAGAGTACAATACCTATATAAAGACTACACATAATGACAAAATAATATGGTAACTGCAGTAAAAAAGAAGGAAAGCAACAACTAACAACGGAACAACATAATAATGACACAGTAGAATAAGCGGGACACAATTTAAAATCCGGTGATCATAGATAAAGGAAAGACAAGCAACAACTCAATAAACACGACCTTTTTCACACTAGGTTTTAGCCAATAACCTTCATGAGGTACTGAACCTCAGAATATTCAAAATTCACGGGTCCCAATTCTGGAACCCTAAGCACTTGTCATCATGTTCCCTTAGAGCCATTTCCACATAGAAGGCAAGTAAACAAGGGTGTGCATCAATACTCAACAATATCAAGATTCATCCTCTTAAACCGATAGGAGTGATTAACTACGTGTATGCTTGTGCAAGTGTCCTAACATAGTTCATTCCATCTAGCAAGTATAGAGAAAATGGAGAGCACGTCAGAAGGTTTTCCCATAATGTTTCAAAAGATAAAATTCACACAGGTAGGTACGCTAATACACAATTATCAACAACAAGAATGCCCCCATGCCATCACAACTCAGCACAAATCAATCCCTGACATAGCCCACCTTGTCTCACCACGTGCGCAATAATAAAGTAAATGCCCGCCTTGTCTCGACACACGTGCATAATAATGTTCCCACCTTGTCTCGCCACATGCACAACCCACATATATATAGCCCGCGTTGTCACACCGCATGTGAAAATATCAATAGTAAAAATAGCATGTCAGAAACCTCGTGCAACCCAATAACACCCACACGACAGAAACCTCGTGGATCACAATAACAACTGTAAGCATGTGATTTTTACTCGCCGTATCGTCCTATAAAAATACCAATAAAGCAATTGATTTTATGAATATTGAGTGATGTTTCAGTAATTAATTGTGAATTATCTGTATCGCTTGCATATCCATAATTCATCTTTCAAAAATCATTGAAATTCTGCATTATGAAATTATTGGT
>ML307129.1:0-15580 GCA_005239505.1 Nicotiana paniculata | reverse complement strand
CCTCTTTTCGGACTTACCTCTTTCTCCACTCATGGTGTACCTATTTATCCAGACACGGGGTTAAATTTTAATCAAATATATTATTGACACAAAAAATCCGATTTCTTGGGTTTTGACTCTATAAAAATAAAAACAAAACCAAACTATCAGACTTAAAATTTTTTAGTTAAATTGGTAAAATAATTAAAAGAAGACTCGAAATGACTATTCTTTTGTAAAAAATGAACATAAAAACTGGTCTCTTTTGTTAAAACAACCATTTTGCATTTTCGAGGAAGGTTTTAAGGCTATTTCGACAAAAGGATCGAACATATGGGCAAAATTGGTCGAAAGATAAAAAAAACTGACAAAGTGACTATATATATATATATATATATTGTTTGACAACAAGAGAAATTTATTTATTTATTTATTTATTTTTAAAACCAAATGGGTTGAACCTGATGAAGGTTGCCTACGTATCTCACATCCGGTGAGAATCAAACCCGCGTAGTTCGGTTAAAGTAAATTAAGAAAAAATATATTTTGAAAATTGTGCTGTTACATACTAGAACCCTTCAAAAATTTATTTAAAAAAAAATATATTTTATGAAAACTTGGAGGAAATTTTCTCTCTCTCATCTGTTTAATCGATCTATCCTAAAGCCAGTCAACATTTGAATGAAGTCTACCAAATAATGTTACATATAGCATATAAATATGAACATGTTGGTCCGAAAAATAGGTACCTGTCCTAGACGGACCCGACTCCTGTGCCGAGTCCTGCTAAGTCCAATGCACATGATGCAAATAAAACGTAGCCTACTAGGGATATTCATTGCTTATGGCTTGTTCTTCTAAGTTTTCAAATATTAAAGGAGATGGTATCTAGACCTGGCTTACCCAGGCGGACAACTCCAGCCGAGGAACGTCAAGCATCACTAGTAGTAGAACAACACTGGCTAGCTAACGGCTCTCCCGCCTAATCATGTGCGACTAAATCCTTCACCAGAAGCTGGTAGGCTAACTGGCTTTATCTCAAGACAGAAATTTTTGTGATGCTGGTAGGCAAACACAACATGACTACCTATATGAAGACTCAGAGAGGTGCGAGAGAGGATACAATTTATATCACAGTTCAAATAAATATTAAAGCGGTAAATAATTAACAAATAGCACATTAGGCTTCCAAACACAATAATATTCAAAACATGATAAAAGCAAAACAAGAGACAATATATAAAGCTCGAATTATTATTAATTTTCCCCAGCAGAGTCGCCATAGCTGTCACACCTCTTTTATGTTCCACACAACCCTATTACGTGGTTGAGTTAGAAGATTTTTCCAATTAAAGTGACGTTTTGAAAAGGGATAATTTATTATTTAGAGTCGCCACTTGGAATTGAGTTTTGGTGTTCCAAGTCACCTTTTATTTTGAATCCCTTATCAAAAGGAAGATTTGACTCTTAATTTATGATCTACGACAACAAAAGATTGAGTAAGGAATTCTGTTGACTGAGAGGGAAGGTGTAAGGCACCACTCGAGTCCCGTGGTTTTAGCACGGTCGCTTTTATTGATTAATGTCCGGGTTAAATCAATTCTTGGATATTCTCATATCTTATTGATTATGGTTTGCCTACTACCGCTTAATTAATTATTGTATTTTTTTGTGTTCACTAAGATGCGGTACACACACAAGATACTTCTTTGAAATTAAATGTTAAACCAAGGTACGAAACGTACACATGATTATAACATAATTATTTTAAATTTAAAGGCATCGAGATGCGGAATGCGCACATGATCATTTTATTATTTAAGCATATCAATCCAAGGTTCGGGTATGAACACATGAGCTAATATTTAAAGTGCATTTAAAGTTTTTCTAGTGTTTTAGAGTATTTTAATTATTTTTTCTCTTTCAGATTCGAGACGTTTATTGGTATAATTTTCTTCTTATTATTATTTTTACTTATTGGAACGAGTCTTGAATTAGATCATGGCTCATTTCGCTCCCTCCCAATTATTTTATTATAATCACTCTAATTATTTTATTTTATAGCGGGCTTTAAATTAATTTGCATCCCTTATATTGTACTCTCCCGCAAACCCACTTTATAAGCATAATTATCAACAAACTAAAATAATGCATGTCTAGCAACTCCAAATCAAAATCCAAACATGCTAAAAATAGAAGATTATTAAGACTAACAAGTCAAATCACACATTGAACCAAATAATGCTATTCCCCGTTAATCACACTAAAAGAAAGATGAACCTAAACTAAGAAGAAGAAGAAAAAAAACTAATCAATGGAAACCCACTTCTCGTGAGTTTTACAAATTAAAAAAAAAATTCCAAACAAGACATAAAGCAATATTCAAATAAAATCTAAATTCAAAACATGATACAAGGATCTTACATGAATTTTTGAAGGGAAGTAAAATTATTATTTTGAAAGATGATACTGCCGTAAATTAATGGTCATTAAAGGACTCATGGTTAACTTTATTTTAAGCCTCAAAAACTACTTATTAATAAATAACCCAACATCATACATAATTTTATGGACTAGATACTCTTACTTATTTAGCATTAACGCCACTTTTCCACCGAAAAATAATAATAATAATATTATTATTATTAATAATAATTATAATAATAATAATAATAATAATAATATTTTAACATCGCAACAGTGAATAGGACATGCTAAGGATTTAGAAAAATAATATTGTTAAACACAGAACATGGATTAAGAGAAAAATAAAAACTCAAATAATACTCAGATAATAAATGAAATATAAATTAGTGCAAAACAACTTCATAATAGATCTTGATTTTTATTAAATAGCTATCCACAATTTATATTCCAAGAAACACATTAAAATATATTTAAAAAAAAATTAGAAAAAAACTTGTAGAGTGAGGCTTCTTTAATAAGAACACAAACTGATACAAACTTTAGCTTCAAAAATTCCAAGCGAAAATGACAAGCAACCAAAGAAAATATGATGTACGTGACGAGAACCAAAATCACCGAGCATAACCGGAACCAAGTAGTAACCAAACTCCGCTCGTTTCACTTTTTGAACTCCATAAACTTCTTTAAAGAAGATGAAAAAGTCAAATGTTTCCAAACTCTTAATTCATGAATCTTTTTTTTTCTTCTTCTTTCCAGTCCCCTCAATTCTTGTTCTTCTTCTGTTCAAAGTTCTTCTTTTAAAAAAAATCCCTCTTTTTTCTCTGTTTTCCCCGTTCCTTTCCTCCTTTCTGTTTTCGTTTCTGTCCGTCCTCCTCCCTTTTAGCCTTCAAGTGTGTCTTATTTATATTCAAATCCTAGCTCTATAACATGTGTGTGTTGATCACAGGAGGTGGGGATGTAGGAGTGTGAATGTGGAAGTGGGGGGAAATGGGGGTTGGGACGTGAGGTAGTGATTAGTTTATATAGGAATTAATCTTTTAGTTTATGTTATTTTCTTCTTCTTCTTCTTCTTCTTCTTTTTTGTTTTTTTTTTCTTTTAAAAAAAAAATATATAGAGATAAGAAGATTAACTACTTAATATTTAGACTAAAATAATATATGCAAACTAAATATTTACACTATAATTAAATGACACCCAAAATATACTAAAGCTAAACTGACTTATTTATTATAATTCAAATTAAAAAAAATCATATATTTTTGTATTTTCTTTTTTCTCCTTATAAATAGGAACAAAATTTATACTATAGGCATTTGAATAATTTTTTTGTTGTTGTAATTTTTAAATTTCTCAAATAAAACCTATTAAAAATAAGATAAAAGTATTAAAATATCAATATTAGACCTAAAAGAAATATTTACACTAGTATAGAATTTGGGTGTGGTAAAAAATTAGTTGTTCACAATGACCGAATACTCCTTGGCCTGTACTTTCCTCCAAAGGTTGTCCAGACCTGTCTCGATAATGGGAGGCCGATTGGAAGCCTGCCTACTGGATTTAGCCAGATGTTCAGGGGTATAGACTCTACCAGTTCTTGTCATACCCTGCGCTGCAACAGCTTCTTCAGTCTTGACTTTGCCTTTCCTTCTCGCCTCGGCGGTATAGTCCCATGGTACAACATCTGTATAGAAAGGTGGTGTGGTCGATATCCCCACCGTGATTGGCACAACTACCCTCACTTTGAATGGAACATGTGCCTGGGGTGGCAAGACTGCAACCTCAAATGGTGCGGTGCATTTTCCAGAGACACGAACTCAACTTCAATCGATACTGGTGTCTTTGCAGGTGACGCTGCTTCAAACTCAAGAGGCATGGACATATTTACCTCAGCATCCTCAGACGGTTGAATCTGGACTATGATCGGGTTGAGAGTGGCTGCAGGTTCTTTGGATCATCGCCTTCTGTGATCAACCCGATTGATCCCTCGGGGTCCCAATCATCTTCTATTTCAATCAAGTGGATGCCTCCACCCTTATGGTCCGGAAGAGGATTTTTGCGGACGTTTGGAGCGGATTCCTTTGCCTCGATGACCTTGTTGACAATCAGGGATTGTATCTTGTCCTTCAAAGGGCGGCACTCATCGATGGTGTGCCCCTTCATGCCGGAGTGGTATGCACAAGACTTGTTTGGGTTGACCCATTAAGAAAGATAATCAAGGGTTGCAAAAGGATGAGGGTGACATAACCAACAACTTTGAGCTTCTCATATAGCTGGTCGACGGGTTCAGCGATGACGGTATATTATTTTGGAGGTCTGCGATCAAAATTTAGGATGAGGTCTAGGGAAGTTTTGACAGGTGGGGGTGATTGGTAATGAGATGGTTGGGAATTGTAAGTGTGGTAGACAAGAGAGAGTTATGAGTATCTGGGTGAAGCAAGTTGATATGTCGGTGGCGGAGGTGATTGATAAGTTAGTGGTGGAGCTTGGTTTGAAGGTGCTTGGTAATTTGGGGTTGGTTTATATGTGAGTGGAGGTGTAAGGTAAGTTTGGTATTTTAGTGGGGATTTGGTTCTTTGTGAAACCATCACGGCTCCCACGTCTCTTTTCTTAGACACACCACCAGACTGCAAAGCCTTGTTTGTAGCTTGCAAGGCTTTAAATTTTGTGACCATACCGCTCTTGATACCTTCTTCAATCCATTCACCTAATTTGATAATGTCAGAGAACTTGTGGTTCTCAATCATCATCAATCGTTCATAGTACTGTGGGTCCTGAGCCCGGACAAAGAACTTGTTCATCTGCTCCTCTTCTAAGGCGAGTCTGAACTTGGCAGCTTTGGACCTCCAACGAGTAGAATACTCGCAAAATGTCTCAGTGGGCTTGTTTTTCAAATTCTGAATACAGAACACGTCTGGTGCATTCTCTGTGTTGAACCTGAATGAATCCATAAAGTCAGATTCCATGCTCACCCAATTCAACCATTTCTTGGGATCTTGGTTGATGTACCAAGACAATGCAACTCCTTTCAAGCTCCTCATGAACAGCTTCATGCAGATCCTTTCATCCTTCCCTACTTCAACCAGCTTGTCACAATAAGTTTTCAGGTGGACCCTTGGATTACCTATACCATCAAACATTTCAAACATAGGAGGTTTGTATCCCTCGGGCAGTTCGACATCGGGCTGTATGCATATGTCTTCATAGTTCAACCCTTCGACTCCCTTGATTCCTTCGACGCCTTGAACCCGGCTGGTTAGCTTCCTAAGTTCTTCGGCCAAGTTCTTGATAAGCAGGTCCTTTTCATCAAACTCAGGTATGTATGTGATAGGGGGAATGAAGTGTGGCATGGTCTTCACGTAGATGGGATTGTTATGGTGGCCTGGAGCATGAGTGTGGAAATGGTAATTTGTGGAGTTTTGAGGTTCTGGGATAAGCATTGTGGTGTTTTTTGGAGTATGGAAGGCATTGCAGTGTGCTGGAAGAGTTTGGTTCTTTGGTGGGGGTGGTGTGATGATGAGCTGTGAGATGATTTTGCTGCTTGGGATGTTTTGAGGAGGTGTAGGATTCTGGATGTTGACGTCTGGGATGTTGAGGGAGAATGACAGGTTTTCCAGATTCTGAACTTGATCAAGCTCTTCTTGGATTTTAACAACTTCCATTCCAGCTGCGACACAGTTTCATTCTAAAGCCGAATACCTCGTCCATTAGTGGCCTCTGCCCGTTCAACCACATTCTCATTTTTGTTGTTGCCTGAATCTTCCATTTTCTTTTTGCCTTTGTTCTTGCCTTTGGGAGGACTAAGAGGTTGAGAGGGTGGAGGGCCCCTGGATCTTGTAAGATAGGATGATGATGCCAGAGTGCACGAACTAAACTTTGGGGAGGGGAATAAATAAATAAAGAAAGACAAAAACAAAAAGTAGCCAAGTCAGTGAGGATTATGAGAAGTATTGCGGTATTTAAACACATAGTGCGGTAATGTAAAGTGCATCCTAATTTGGGGACCTCTTTTCTGCCCGAGGTAGGCCTAGCGACAAATTGATTTGGAGAACTTAAGATGCTAAATGCCTCATTTTATTAATAAGAAAATAGACGAACCCCAAAACGACACTAAATAAACAGGAAGTAAAGGTCACTAATGGTCATTGACCTTATTACATTGATAAGTAAAAAGAAAGACATTCCTAGCTACTTGGTCCCAGAAGGACCTTCCCCAGACTCGCCATTCTTGCTTCCCTCGTACAACTCCCCCAACTCGTGAAGCCCCAGCAACAGGTATGCTCTGGCTAGATGTCCTCCGTCGGTCCCTCCAGCCTTTTGATAGTCTTCAATCCTTATGAGAAATTTTTCTCTAGCTCCACTATGACTCGCTCCAAATACCCTAACCTTTTGTTGGTGCTGATAGCCATATCCTTCCATTCCTCGACCAGTTTCTTGTTAGACTCATGTATTTCGTGGGGCTCATCCTTACACTCACGGATCCTCTTGCGCAACTGGTTGTTTTTGACCTGTGCCTCGGCCTTTTCATCTATAACCCTGTGGCCCTGGACGAACCCTGGCTCGCTCAGACCACCCCAATTTTCTGCCAACCAACCAGGATAGAAAAGGGTACAACTGGCATGATATCTGTCTGGCTCGATGGTGTCCTTCTCCATTATAATCTTGCAGTGCCACATGTGCTGGGCTTGGCACTTGTGAGGACTATCGTCATTTTGGAAGTGAGCTCGAAGATGGCTCATCTTGTCGACCCTGGGTATGACTTGCTTCCTACCCGCTTGCCTCATAACTCGAAGAGGGACGTAAGGGTATGTTCCTCTTATACCAATTAGTATTAGGAACGGTGCATCTTTGGAACGGGCGATGAACTCCTCTGTTGGAAACCACTCGAACATCCACTGAACCTGTTCTTCAGTCAAATTACCAAAGAGCTCAACCCATCCTTTGGTGTTCTCAGGCTGAGCAAACATGTCGGGGATGTAATTCATTCATTTTGGATGGTGGAAAGCGATGTGGTCATCCCAAACTCTTCGATGAACTTCTTGTCGGTACTCGCCCTTCTGGAGATGTTCCATGAGCCAAAACTGAAGTAGTAGATTGCAGCCTTCGAAGTGTCTTTCCCCTCGTTGTCACTTTTCCAAGGCTCGATATATGTCTGCAATGATCATGGGCACAATACTGAAGTTTTTCCCATCAGTTCCTTCCATTAGTGTCTTGGTTACCATGGCCAATCTGGTGTGGATTCTCTCATTCTTTATTGGAAATACGATCAGACCCAAGAAGCAAAACATGAAGATGAATACTCTACAGTGGATATGTCCCAAGGATGTAATGGAAAACTCGTCGTGGTAGGTACGGTAGGATTTGCTGTGACCGTACCTCTTGTACAAGTAGTCAAAAGGGATGTATGACTTCTTTAAGCATACCAGTTCTGCATTCTTCTTCAGACCCATCATTTTGAGGAAACCTTTGCCTGTGAGCACTTCAAGCATTAGCAATCCCGGTGTTTCCCATACTAAGCCAGCCAGTCCTCCTATTTCCTCCAGCAAAGGTGTCATTTCAATGCCCCCAAAGCAGAACACGGACCTTTCACAATCCTAGAACGGGGTAGCAGCCTCTATTATCATGTTGTTAGGCTGGATTTCTAGGAGAGATGGTAGATTGCCCAAGTATTTCCTGACGAGAGTTTTGTCACTAGAATGTAAATCTTCCCATCAACTTAGCAATCTTGGAGGGATATTGGAGACCATGCCGAATCTGTGGACTTTGTGCCTCATTTTTCTGCAAGGCAAACAAGGTTAGGCCCTTACCCCCACCAGACTCGACTATTTAACATCAACAATTAGCATAAAGCATTTAGTTCTCCAAATAAATGCACAGAACGTGATGATGTCCGTTTGGGTTTAGGGAAACCCAGGGGACTTTTGGATAAGAAAATCTTAAAAGCTATCGTGCGGACTAGACTTTAGCCTGGCTAGGTTTGACCATGATGCATATGGGGTTTTAGACTGGTACCCTGGAGCGGACAACTCAAAGGGGAAAGGCACGAAATTGTCGACTGCATCGCTGATCGACTAGTTTTACCGCAAATAAGACTTTCCAAATTTAGGGGGTAATAATATAGGAAGAGCGCAACCACTTATCAAGCGTTGCTATAGTATTTTGTTTGGCATGAGTGGAGCATGAATGTTGAGCATGATTATGCAATAATAAATAAGCATTAAAAACATGTTGTCATGTATTTGCACATTATGAAAGCAGTAAATACAACAATTTATAATTTAAAAGCGGTTACAAAGGAAGGAAATAGAAAGAGCATGTCTGTTACTTTTGAAAATAAATTCTTAAACAAATAGACAAGCAATTGCACATAAAAAGGGGAAAGGGAAAGGTCGCAAGTATTAACAAAGTAAAGACAAGTTCACAAAGCCGTTTGAAATGGTAAAAGCCTAGATAGAAATCCCCAGCAGAGTCGCCATGCTGTCGCGCCTCCTCTTTCCTTGCGGAGATCATGTTTATGACATTCGGTTGGGACAACTCTTTCCTTTTGGGAAAGGGGTTTGTGTTTTTTAGAGTCTCCAATTAACGATTTTTAAAGGTGCGTTAGGACACCAAAGTGGTTCATTTACAACTACGTTGTTAACTAGAGATAGGGTAAGGGATTGAAATTATCCTAAGGGGAAGGTGTTAGGCACCCCTCAGGATCCATAAGTGTGGTTCCCGGCCAAACAACTTTTGTGAATTTGTACAGCTTAACAAACAAACAAATAAAGGCTCAAATAAGAGGGGATTTAAGTCTTAAGCATGCCGATGTTTGAAAAAAAAATAGTAAGGAAGGTTAGATTTTGAAAAGGATTACGATCTAAGCATACAAAGGGTATCCTAGGTTTATATGGATTACATCAGTACACTACCCGGTAATCACTCCTCAATGAGGGGCTACATGTAGTATTAGCGCACTGGTCATCATATCCATATTCTACCTTTTTCCCACCCCGTGAAAGTAACTAAATCGAGTGTTGGTCTCGACCTCTATGTCATGTTGTTACCCGTCCCTTCCTATTAGTCCCGGAGGAATTTAGGACTTCTATCCTATAAGGATGTTCTAGGCAGACCCTCAGGTTTTAAGGAAAAACACTAAGGCGACAGATAATAACATGTAGGACTCCGATTAGGGGGAAACACAGAAAAGCAGAGAAAAGGAACACGTATACCTCCACAAGTAATGCAAATAGGCAGCACGACTCATACACAGTTAAGGTCTTTTGATTCAGATCCTAAAACATGGTATCTAAATGATAATAACAAAGATAGATTTATTGCATAACTCAGAGAGGAAGTCTTAATCGGTTTTACTAACTGATTTTATCCTGTTGATAATTAAGGAGCCTACATAAATAGACATATTTCCAGTTTTAACAACTTTAATTACCTAAGGCTTGCCTAGGTGTAGGACGAAGCTCAGTAATTACCCAGATTATTAAAGTAATTGTTTGAGTTGTTTTGCCTAAACATGATGTACTTAGGTGTTGCATCAAATGCAGAATTATCAGTAGTTGTTTAAAGACATGGTAAAATAGTTTTAGGTCCTTTTTCATGCATTGGTAATTAGGCGGAGAATGAGTCCTAAAACATGATATCTAATGCACAGATAGGGATGCAGAATGATGCATCTACAGAATCCTAAGCAGGATTTCTAAATGCACAATAATTACAGCATTAAGCATGATTTCAGAAGATGCAAGAGTGTCAGTTCATTTTAGTGTGGTTTACTCTAAACAGGATCTCTAGGTGTTCATGGAAGCATAGAACATGATTGCAAAGTACTGGTTATTAACACATTTTAACACATGATTCTCTAAGTGATATGATAGTGAGATGGACATGCTGAAAATAGTAAGTATAAGTCCTAGGGAACATGATCTCTAATGCATGAAATGAGTCCTAAGCATGGTCTCTATTTCGCAAGTAGGAATATAAACCTGATAACATGTTTTCTACCCTTTTAATAGCTAACGCATACATAATCACCCCTTCCCTTTCCACTATCCATCCCAGAGTAGTTTACAAGTAGTTATTACAGGCCATTTGCATAAATTACATAATTGAAATAAGAAAAAGAAAGAGTTATGCTATAGGGAGCCTACTGATAGGCCCAAAATCCCCAGAATGCCTCAAATGCCATTAGTTCACATCCTTTGATATAATCCAGGTATGTTAGAGTTCCCTAAGGATCTCGGGCAATGCTCACACCCAGATTTCATAGCCAAGATAGAGTAAGTGCAGTGTAGAAAGTCCAACTCTTGTGTGTCAAATTTCAGAGGGAGCTCAAGGGTCCCAAGGCAATGCTCACACAAGAGTGGCAGAACCTAATGTCTAAGAGTGTAGTGGAAGTGCTTGATATAGTTTTGAAAGAGTTGAGTTGGAAAACAATTTGAAAATGAGTAGTTTGAAATACGTTTTTGAGAACAGAAGATTTTTCTTTTAGTGAAAAACAGTTTGAAAGGGAAGAGGGTAAGGTAATCAACAACTCAGAACCACATCAGCATGCATAGTGCAAGGAAGCAGCCACAAACATGAAAAAGGGGAATTGGGGACAAGTAGTTCATATGTGAAAGCATATCGGCACACAGGTTAACACCAGAGAAGTACTACAGAACTTAATAGTCATAGCAATACTCTATCACAACGTGTTCATGCCAGAAGCTTAACAACATTAGATTAAAGGGTGCTAAACAGAGTTACACATTAGGTCCAGGGAAATGGTTCAGGATTACATAGTAACTACGGATCATGAATACATGCTTATAGTGTTAGGAATCAGGGGTAACGCATAATTGTAGTGGAAACATGTAAGAGAGAGAGCAATAGACATGCTGAACTAGGGGGAAAGGGGAAATCACATAGACAGAACATACATGCTAATTTCAAGGTAAACAGCAGAACCACAAGTAGAAACATAAGAGAAACAAAAGGAATCGTAATAAAAACATAAAAATATTGTTTTGGATGCTGTAAACTTAAACTGAAAACATACCAGTTGAATGAAAGAATGAGTGCAAAGTGGAGAGCAATAAAGTGAAGAGAAGTAGAGCAGTAGTGTGTAGAGAAATAGAACAGTATAATCACTCAGTCTTGTCTTTCAGCCGACTGAGTAGCAAGTAAACAGCAAGAGAAACAAGAGAGTATGTATGTGTAAGAGAGTTCAGAACAATGTATTGTTCGTGTCTGTGTTAAGGAGAGAGTAGAGGTATTTAAGTTTTGAGAATAGGCAGAAATAAGGTAACAAATAATACTTCACCACAATCATGGAAGTAGACACCAATTAGAATCAAATTAAGGTTAAGACTTCCTTGAATTAAGGAGTCATGGTTCATACGTCAATCAACAATAATAGACAAGGAAATAAATCACTGAAAAGCTGATGTTATCATATAAGAAGTAGTAAAAGTATATAGCATGTGATTAAGACTAGATGCAGAATATCATAATTAAGGAAAGTGCATATGTGAATCAATTTGACAACCTTATTCATATGAATAAGGCAGGATACAGTTTAATTCCGGAACACAGTAAGAGAATCCTCGAATGAGGTCCTAATCACAAGGAATCAGTACCAATCAAGGAGAATATCACACACATAAGGAAATACTCGAAATCAGAATATTGTGTAAAAATCAATATAGTACTAATCATAATTATTTAGAGTTTAAAAAATGGTAAAGCAGTACTGGAATAACACATATTAAGTAGGGTCAGGAAGCCTAATCACGCAAATTAGGGATTCTTATAGGAGTCATTAGGGGTTTAGCAGAATAGAAAAAATAAGAAACATAAGAAAACCCTAACGGCAAGCAGATAACACCAGGAATCACAGAGTATACATGAAAGCAAAGTAGTCATGCTAGAACAGGTAAAAATTATCGCAAATAAACTCAGACTCATAGACTGACCGAGAACTTTGGGGATTTCAAATGAATCAAAACAAAAAGGGAAAGACTCAAATAATGTTTAAACACGATAGAATCATGAAATAATTCTAAGAAACCAGAAAAAGAACAGTTTTGTACAGATTTTAAAAACCCTAGTTTTGAAAAGTGAAGAATCGTTTTGGGAAACAGGAAGATCTTTAAAGAAAACATGAAAAAAACTCATAATACGTATAGATCTGTTTCAGATCTAAAAGAATCGGAAGGTTTAAAGTCAGGGTTTCCAAAGAGAACCCAGAAAAGAGGAGGAAAACTCAAAATATTACCGGTTTCAACCGGAAATGGGGTAGATCTTACTCGGACGGTCGTGGATGGCAGAGAATGGCATGAAAGGCCATAGGTGGGAATTGAACCACTCCAGGTTCTCTTAAGGTCCTCAGGACAGTGTCAAGCCGGCGTAGGAGGAGAGACATAGGCTAGGAGGGNGGGGGAGGGGGAGGTGAGAAGGTTCTAGAGAGAACCTAGAGAGGACCAGAGAGAAGGTGAGAGAGAATGAAACGGGGGAAAAATGAGAAGGGGGGGTAGTCGGTTAGGATTAATTATGGTAGGGATTAATCTGGGTCGTTGATTTGAATTAATCAACGATTCAGATCGAATGAGGGATTGGGATGGGTATTTTGTGAGGATTGGGCTGGGTAGTTGGGCTAGTTAAATGGATTAGGGGTCCGGATTAATTAGTCTAGGATTAAAATTAAAAGCGGCTAATTATTAAATACCCATAAAAAATAGATAAATAATTTATAAAAATAGTTAATAATTATAATAAATAAAGTTGATGCTTAATAAATAAAATTGAAATGATTAACGAGTATTTAAAAAATACAAATGACTAATTGCAGAGTAAAAATGACATAAACATATAATTAGGCCATAATTGCAAAGGTATTGTGATTATAGTCAAATAGTGCCAATTTTGCTGATTGCAAAATAATTTGGTCTTAATAGGATCTAAATCATAAATTAAATCAAGAAATGCTTTTGAAATTGTTTTATAATGCAATTTTGTAATTAATTATCGGAAATAAAATGCTTGATAAATTAAAAATAAATTAATAAAATATGGAAAAATTATAGAAAAATACCAATTGCTATGAAAGCATGATTTTGAAGGTATATATGTAAATTTAAAATATTTTGAGGAAACAATTGGGTATCAATACTTTGTGTCACCGGGAAGTTGGTAGAGATACCTTTCTTGGCGGGAAATTCTCTGACACCCTCTAAAAAGATTATGACGATTGATTTGACGCACGTCTATCCGCATTTAATGCCCCGAACACGTGTCACCCCATGATTCAACATCACTTTTTCCGGTTATCGAGGTAATTATGACTACGATTTTAGCCGCCTATTCATTTACTTATACGTATCAAACTTCTTTTCAAGCTTTCGTTAATCTTTTTCCCGAGAGAAAAGCTTTTCTCCTTTTCTGATTAAAAATGGCCTCTTCTTCCAAAAATCTAGTTCCTCAAAGAACAAAGGTAAAGGTGACGACACTACTCCTCCCACGATGCGCACCATCATCCCAAAGAGTCTTGTCACACTAAGGACTTCGAAGAGAAGTATCCTTCCGCTCACCCTCGTACATGGTCTGCTAGCATATACCCTTCTTCCATCCGTCCTTCCAGTATTCCTACTGTGAGGGAAGATTGTCATTTCTAGGATCTAGGCATTATAGCTCCTGATCTGGCGGAGCGGGTAACCTTACCCAAGAACGGTTTGACGTATTTTTATACGTACCACTTCACTTTGGGGCCGTTCTCTCTGAGTGGAGAGCTTGACTCCATCATCGTGGATTTCTTCATGCGCTACCAGGTATGCCTAGCAAAAGTAAGTCTTTCTATGTAGAGGACAGTTGCTTGCCTTTGGCTCTTGTGCCAAGAGACAAAAGAAGAGCTAACCCTAGGTCGATTAATGAATCTTTACTCCCCCAATATTTTTCACGGGGGAATGATAAACTTCAGCAAGCGTGGCCACCATGATCTGCTATCCAACATTGTGTAAAGACCCGACTGGTCATTTTGAGCTCTAAAGCGTCGTTCAGCGGTTGGAGGACATGAGCAGCTTTGTTCTAGGTATTATGACTCGTAGGCGTGGTCGAAGTTGAATTTCGGAAAGTTCGGAGTCAATTTGGAAAGAAAATTCTCATTTCCGAAGCCTTAAGTTGGAAGAATTGATTAAGATTGGAATTTTGAGTAAACGACCTCAGAATCAAGATTTAAAGGTTCATACAGGTTTGTATGATTATTTCGGACTTAGGCGTATGTTCGGAACGAGTTTTGGACGACCCGGGAGCGTTTCGGTGCATATTGTCGAAGTCAGTATTTTAGAAGAAATTTCGTAAGTCTGGGTTGAAGAGCATTTCTATGGTATTGATGTCCGTTTGGGATTCCGAGTCTAGGAATAGCTCCGTATGGTGATTCTGGAGTTGGGATCGCGATCGGAAGTGAATTCGGAGGTCCGTAGGTTATTTTTAAATCATTTGGTAAAGATAGAAATTTGAAGGTTTTTGATAAATCCGACCGGAAGAGGAAATTTTGATAACGGGATCGGAATGTGATTCAGAAAGTTGGAGCAGGTCTGTAATGTTGAATGTGACTTGTGTGCAAAATTTGGGGTCAATCGGACATGATTTGATAGGTTTCGGCATCGAATGTAGAAGTTGGAAATTTCAAAGTTCATAAATATTGAATTGTGATGCGATCCATTGTTTCGATGTTATTTGATGTGATTTGAGACCTCGGGTAGGTCCGCATTCTATTTTGGAGTAGGTTGGTGTAATTGGACGGGGTCCCGGGGACCTCGGGTGGATTCCTGATGGTTAACACATCAAATTTGGAGTCGAGAGAAAGCTCAGGCTGCTGTCATCTTGTGTGACCGCACCTGCGAGGTTTTGGCCGCAGGTGCGGCTATGGTATCGCAGAATCGGAAAAGGGGTGGCTTGGCTGGGGGCTGCAGGTGCGAGGTTCTTTCTGCACCTGCGAAGGCGTAGACGCGGACGAGAGAGCGCAGGTGCGAAGCCGGCTGGGGAAGGAGGAAACCGCAAGTGCGAGAGTTTGGGCGCACCTGCGGGCGTAGTCTCCGCATGTGCGGAAGGACTGGAGGCAGTGCAGTGTTTTGAAAACGAGAAATTTGGCCATTCTTCTCCTATTTTCATTTGGTGTGGGAAATTGTGGAGAGCTTCAAGGGG
>MDKI01103898.1:0-47932 GCA_005239505.1 Nicotiana paniculata | reverse complement strand
GAGAAAAATATGGTTTGGAATGTGAGAAAAGACCCACAATTTTATACGAAGACAATGCTGCATACATAGCCCAATTGAAAGGAGGATTTATAAAAAGTGATAGAACGAAACACATTTCACCAAAATTATTCTACCCACACAATCTTCAGAAAAATAGTGACATTGATGTGCAACAAATCCGTACAAGTGACAATCCGACAGATTTATTCACTAAATCTTTGCCAACTTCAACTTTTGAGAAGATGGTATACAAGATTGAAATACGGAGACTCAAATATTTGAAACAAGATTTTCATCAGGGGGAGTAAAATATGCGATACACTCTTTTTTCCTTACTAAGATTTTTTCCCACAGGGTTTTCCTTATAAGGTTTTTAATGAGGCACCTAGCAATGCGTATTACTAATATGTGTACTCTTTTTCCTTCACTAGAACTTTTTTCCCACGGCGTTTTTCCAAGTAAGATTTTAATGAGGCACATTATCTTTTAATAAACATCCAAGGGGGTGCGTTATAAATATATATTATATAATGGATGTTTATTTAGTACTCCACTGTAAATAAGCTTCCTGAAGAAGCTTATCCATATGGGACACTGCCGTAAATATGTTTATCTATTTAGTACTCTATTGGAAATAAGCCTCCTGAAGAAACTTATCATTTTGGTACTCCGTTATGGATAAACATTACTCCCGAAAAAAGATTATCTACATCTGGTAAAGTAGCGCCTTACAAGCAACTTACAAGCAACTTACACAGCAGCCTGCAGTAGCAGCTTACAAGCAGCTTACGTAACAGCTTGCAGTAGCAGCTCACACAACAACTTCTTTTCTTCTATAAATAGAGGAGATTTCAGTTCATTATGTACATCAATTTGAAAGTTCAATAATATATTAGTTTCTCTCTATACTTGTCTTTAGTTTATTTACCGTCATTATTTTATAACAAAATTTACTCTATTTCCAATAGTTGAGGGTTATTTTTGGTCCTTCTCCATTTTTAACCATCCAGAAAAATTCATGGCGTTTTATTAAGCCCAATATTTGTTGTTTGAAATGCTTTAGTGCTTAATCTTTCTCTTTAATCTTGTTTATAATTAGTGGCGTCTCGAACATTTTACATACTACCTTTTTGAGTGCTCGAGTGTCATTTAACCTTTTTTTTTTCCTTACTTGGAATGGTGGAAGTAGTTTACAATTCTTCTTGTGATTTTGTTTTTAAATTCAAAATTTATTGCGTCGGTTAATACGATTGAAGCTGAATTGGCGCATTATCTCAGATAAAACACTACTATCACTAGGGAGTACATGGTCCGGATTGATTCAGGTTGTATCAAAATCCAACCAAACCTACTATATTGGTTTGTATTGATTATGTTTTGGCGGATTTTTTGGGTTATTTTGTTACATGAATATTATTTCAATCTTACTTTATTAAAGTTATCGATAAATGTTTGATAAGTGAATATATGTTTATTAAAAATTAATAAACATATGATCTATTGAAATATTCTCATGGGAGAATTTTTTTTAGTAACACATGATAGTTATTTTCTTAATCGTTTAACAACAATTTTTCGTTGATGTACGCTTTCAAGGTTAACCGAATTTAATAATTAAACATAAAAATTAATATGATACCTAAATAATGATATATGCTATTTAATTTTAAATTATTGAAATATCACTTCAAATTCTAAAAAAATATAATAAATCTTGACATATGAATATGGAAGAACAAAGAAATAATTGACGCATTTTAATAACACTTGATTTTAAAGTAAATAGTGCCTATTAAATATTACATCACATGCGATGATCCCAAATATTTCTAGATATTTTTAAAAAAAATTCTATATAAAGTCTTAAAAGTATATATAAAAATTATATATCTATATGTAGTTTGATTCGATTTTTTTTACTTAATATAAAATCAAGCCTAATCGATTTTTTTTATCGGTTTAGTTTGACCTTTTGGTTTGGTACGGTTATCCGGTTCGGTTTGAACACCCCTACCTACCAGAAGTTCCTTCTACCGAGTATCGAGGAATCTCCTTGTGGTTTTCAATATCATATCTAGCTCTTAAATTCCACAAGCTACAATAGTTTGAGACTTTTAGTCCGTTTATTATTGATAAAAACCTGCTTAATGTGATACAACTAGTTTATACTCGTACATTTAAAGCATCCACTAGATGACTAGAAAGATATATACTGATAGGTTATGTGTCCTGTTATGTTTTGATGATCTAACAAACTTAATAGTGAGAATCAAATGGGAAACCTGTTTCACCGTAATGACCCGAGTAGTCATTTTGAACTCTAACGCGTCGTTCGGTGGTTTGAGGCCTTGAGCAACTTCACTTAAGGTATTATGACTTGTACGCGTGTCGGAATTGAATTTCGGGAAGTTCGGAGCTGATTTGGAAAGAGAATTCTAATTTCGGAAGCCTTAAGTTGGAGGAATTGACTAAAGTGTGATTTTTAAGTAAACAACTTCAGAATTGGGATTTGAAGGTTCTAACGGGTTCATATGATGATTTCGGACTTGGGCGTATATCCGAATCGGGTTTTGGATGACCTGGGAGCGTTTTGGCGCCCATTGTGGAAGTTGGCATTTTTGAAAAAATTTATAAGATTGGGTTGAGGTATATTTCAATGTTATCGATGTTCGTTTGGGATTCCGAGTCTGGGAATAGCTCCATATGGCGATTCTGGTATTGGGAACGCATCTGAAAGCGAATTTGGAGGTCTGTAGGTCATTTCAGGGTCATTTGGCGAAAGTTAGGAATTTGAAGGTTTTTGAAGAGTTTGACCTGGAGTGGGCCTTTTGATATCGGGGTTAGATTTCGATTCTGGAAGTTGGAGTAGGTCCTTAATGTCGAATGTGACTTGTGTGCAATACGTGAGGCCAATCAGACGTGATTTGATAGGTTTCGGCAACAAATGTAGAAGTTTGAAGTTCTAAAGTTCATTAAGTTTGAATTGGAATGCAATTCATGGTTTTAGCATTGCGTGATGGGATTTGAAGGCTTGAGTAAGTCCGTATGGTGTTCTAGGACTTGTTGGTGGGCTTGGTTGAGGTCACGGGGCCCTCTGGTGGATTCCAGATGGTTAATGGATCAAGTTGTGTTTGGGGGAAATGCTGTCTTCTGGTGTAACACCACCTGCGAGGTTAGGGCCGCAGGTGCGGAGCCGCAGAAGAGGCCATGAGGGTCGCATGAGCGGTTCAGGCTGGGACCAGATGTAATCGAGTTCCGCAGAAGCGGGACCGCACGTGGAGCCGCAGAAAAGAAGGCGCATATGCGCGGATGGGGCCGCAGATGTGGAGTTGATGGTCCTGAAGGAGGATAGCAGGAGCGGTTTTTTGGCCGCACCTGCGGGATCGCAGAAGTGGTCAAGTGACCGCAAGTGCGAGAGGTCACTAGGCAGTATGTTTCTTTAAGATCGGGATTTGGCCTATTTTCTTTCATTTTCTCTTGGTTATGACGATTTTGGAGAGCTTCAAGGAGGGATTTTCATCAAGTAACACAAGGTAAGTGGTACCACCTATTGCAAGTTAAATACTTAGTTTGTATATGGATTTAAACATGAAAATTAGTAGAAATTGTGGGGTTGTTGGTAGAAAACCTAGAAATTATATTTTTGGATTTTTACCACGAATTTGGACATGGAATTGAGAACAAATCATATATTTGAGTTCACGATGTTATGGGTGATAAGTAGGGATTTTGACCTCTTATTTGCTCTCTTTTACTTGTGTTTTAGCTCAAAAATACTTAAAGATATTCCCGAAAACTAATAAAATGTGTTTGCTTACAGGAGAGTTGCAATATGAGCCAAAGGAGTCAAAATCAACTCATAAAAGAGTCAAAAGTGAACAAGAACCAAAACAGGGCAAAAAGGCCAACAGTACGGACCGCATAATTCTAGTGCGGCCGCAGAAGAGAGGTTCAAAGACTTTGAAGTTTGAGCAAGCAAGGATGTGTGGACCGCACAAATATTGCGCGGCCGCAGAAATCTATGTGCGTTCGCACTCACTATTATGCGGAACGAAGAAGAGGGATTCAGAGAACTTCAATTTGAAGATGTGCAGACTGTAGAAATTTTATGCAGTCGCAGAAGCCAGTGTGTGGCCGCAATCAATATTACACAGACCGCATAAAAACAGAATCAGAGACCTGGGTTCAAGTCCAAAGTCAAGGAGTGCGGACCGCATCATTTGTGCGACCGCATAATCAAGAGCGCGGCCGCACTCAGTTGTGCGGTCCGCAGAAGTCCAGTAAAAGCCAGAGCTCAAGTTCAAGGAATGCGTACCGTACTAGAATTGTGTGACCATAGAAGCACGAGTGCAGCCACACTTAGAATTATGCAGTCCGCACAACCTCCGCAGAGGCATTTTTGTCAGATATTTTCAGCTTAGTATAAATAGAAAATTTTGACATTTTTAGGTTAAGTTATGTTTTAGAAGAGCATTTGTTCCGTTTTCTTTTACTGATTTTAGTAATTTTGCACTAGATTTGTCTCCAAATACTAGATTTTCATCCCATAATCAACTATTGTGGATTCTATCCTTATTTCTTCTTTAATTTCTGTATTTCTCATGAGTAGCTAAATCTTTAGCTAGGGTCGTGACCCAACCCTAGTGTGGGTATTTGATGGGTATTTAATTTAGGGTTTGTTTGTGATTGATTTAGTGATATTTAACCTACTTCTTGCTAGAACTCAAGAATCAATGGTTGCAAACATTGATTATGCCTACATGACTTAGTTTTTACTTGAAAAAGAGGGACTAAGTCTAGGAAAACTTGGCTAACCAGGAATTGGAGTGAACTCAAGAAATTGATAGCCCCAATTAAAGGGTTAAACCTAGAGATAATAATACCCGACTTGAGCTAATATCACTTGTATTGTGCAAATACCCATTTGGACTTGAGAAAGCCAAATTGGGAAAAAATTACTCAAACTACCGAGAGGTATAAAGTGAATACTCGGATGTGATTGCTATAGTATGACCCCAACTAATCAAATTTGCCCTGGATTTTACTACCCATTAGATAACCACCTAGGTAGAAGTCACGACCCTAGTGCCCTTAGTCATTTGAAAAACTCAAAACCAAAAAGATTGTCCTTAGTTCTATACTTGCAAACAGTAGAATAAAGAAGAAGTAGAACACCAATCAATTTTGTGGAAGTGTAATTTGAGCCAAAACTTGAAATCAACCTAGATATACACCTAATTCCATATTCTAACTCCCTGTGGATTTGATACCGACCTTTGTTGGGTTTATTATTGTATCAACCGCTTTGCTACTTAATTGTGGTGTGGATTTGACCGAGATCAATTTTTGGCGCCGTTGCCGGGGATCGAACCCGTGTCACCCGCGTGACAGACGAGTATTCTTTGGCGGAACAAAGAATTCAAAGAAGGTGATATTGTGCTTTTGTTCAACTCTCGGTTGCAGATGTTTCCAGGAAAGCTGAAATCAAAGTGGAGTGGCCCATTTGAAGTTGTACATGTGACAACCTTTGGTGCTTTAGATTTAAAAAATAAGAATGGTGAGGTGTTTAGAGTCAATGGGCACCAGGTGAAGCACTATCTTGGTAAGGTTGATGATGGACATGTTGTGGCGTTACTCCATTTCAAGTGATTGATGGTAACATGCGTCATGCCGCGACGTTAAATCAGGCGCTTTTTGGGAGGCAACCCATGTGTCTTTTTCCTTTTCTTGTTTTTCTTCTTTAGAGTAGATAGGATTTGTTTTGTGCTAAATAGTTTTGAAGTGTATGCAGGGATATGGGTGTGCATTGCAGGGACTGTGCAAGAAAATTGCCTAAGTTTTACAAAAGTGAGGACGACATCAGAATTATACGGATCGCACAATCACTCTGCGGCCGCATAATTCTGTGTGCGGTCGCATAACTGGGAGATGAAAAATGCATGTTCTCTGAAGTTTAGCCTGTCAAATTTCCTTAATGATTTGCGGCCGCACTCATTTTTGTGCGGACCGTAGCATTAATTCAACGAACAGGTAAGGAGTGCGAACTGCACTCAAAATTGTATGGCTACACTCAGGTAAAATTCTGCGCCAGACGGGTCAAAGTATAAATAGGTCCTTACTCAACTGTTTACACTTTACGACCTTTGAATTCTGAAACTAAGCTAGCACAATGCATATCCCCATTGTTATCAATCTTTCCCCATTTCATCAGTGTTGAATCTCACTTGCATCTTCATTACTGGTATGTTAATTTTAGTTCTTTAGATTCTTCCTCTTTTTATTTGTTTTAGTTCTTTAATCTAGGGTTAAGTTCATGCCTAATAATGTCAATAGATGGTCAATCTTGCTTAGCGTCATATTAGTAGCATCTTAAATGTTAAATGGAGCCTGGGTAAGTAGCTAATCATGCCTAATTGCTAGAGCCATGTCTAATTAGTGAAAAACTTTATTTGAATCGTAAGGCAGTGCCCATGAAATTCGAATTATGCGGCCGCACACACTTTTGTGCGATCCGCATTAGAGGGTATGCAGCCGCACACATTTTTGTGCGGTCCGCAGCTCCCTGAGTTAGGGCAAGTAGGTTAATGAAATTGTGCAGCCGCATTCAAAATTGTGCGGTCCATAGTGAACTTGTGTGGACGCACTCAATTTTGCACGGTCCGCACTGATGAAATATCAGAGACCCCCGTAGTCTGAACGTGGGGCAGTGCGACTGCACTCAAAATTGTGTGGTCGGAATTGGACTCTTGCAGCCGCATTCACTTTTGTGCGGTCCGCACTGATGAAACATCAGAGACCCCGGTAGACTGAAACTGGGGATGTGCGGCTGCACTCAAAATTTTGCGGTCCACACTTTTCGTTATGCGGCCGCACTCACTTTTGTGCGGTCCGCTATCGGCAGTCTGCGGCCGCACACACTTTTGTGCGGTCCGCACTGCCCCTTCCGAGACTTTGTACTGTAACTTTCAATCATCCTTCTATATACATTATGAGCTTTAATTCTAATTGATTTTTACTACTTATGTGTTGCAGACAATGGTTCCCTCACATGGTAGAGGAGATACATCGAAAGGGAGGGAAGAACCCTCCCGAGGCCGGGGTCGAGGCAAAAGAAACCTACCTCTAGCACTTCAAAAGGTCATAAGCAAGAAAGATACATCTAATAGAGACCCTGAACCTTCCGATACCAGTGAGTTCCTCCCATCCGGGGAAGCTTCTGAGGGTAACTCCGTGCAAGCATAACCGGAAGCCCAATCACAACAATTCCCAGAGAGACTCCACCTGGTAAATGAATCATCATCGTCTGCCAGTTCTTCTGAAGGTTCGGAGGAGGGTAGTCAAGCCTCTGAGCCCTCTCCCTCACATTCTCCCGCTAATCCAATTAATGTGGACGATGATGATGATGTCCCAAACGGAGAGGGGGTGATACTGCAATGAGAGGTTTAGAAAGATCAAGGAGGCCAGAGATATGTGAATACATATTTTTTTAGTGCCAATGCCTTTGCTAAATTTAGGGAATGGTGGTCGCAGAGGTCGCTCACTCTTGAGCGACAATTCTTGATCAAAGATTTGAACAAGCACAACCCCGATGTCCTTAGACAATTCCATGAGCGCAAAGGATGTAAATGGTTCACCCACAACATGCTAGATGCAAATGAGCACTTGGTCAAAGAATTCTATGCCAACATTGCTCACATCAAAAAGGGTACCAAGGTGACAAAGGTCCGAAATCTGAAAATCCGTTTTGACTCCCGTGCACTGAACTCATATGTGGCGTTTGAAGAAGCAGAAGTAGTGCAATAGTTGGACAAGCTAGCTATGGGTGATGCAGCTCGCCCGTGGCTAGCTGAGATTCTGGAAATCCAAGGGTCAAAACCTCAATGGTTCGCAACAGGGGTTCCAATAGTCCGAGCAACCCTAAACTTTGAATAAAAGGTTGGTAGACATTCGTGTGCAGCCGCATTGATCCATGCCTCAATGAGAACATCCTCCCACTTCCCCGTGCAGTTTTAGTGGAACTCATATGTGGGGTTTGAAGAAGTAGAAGCAGTGCAATACTTGGACAAGCTAGCTATGGGTGATGCAACTCGCTCGCGGCTACTTGAGATTTTGGCAATCCAAGGGTCAACACCTCAGTGGCTCACAACAGGGGTTCCAATAGTCCGAGCCACCCTAAACTTTGAAGCAAAAGAGTGTAAGACATTCGTGTGTAGCCACATTGATCCATGCCTCAATGAGAACATCCTCCCACTTCCCTGTGCAGTTTTAGTGGCATCCATTATGGACGGATATCCAATAAATGTGGGAGCCTTGATGTCTTCAAACATTACCTTAGTGGTCCAGAAGGGGGAGAGGTCATATCCCTACCCCAACTTCCTCACAGAATACTTCAAGGATCAAGGGGTGGAGCCGAAGCATTATGACGTCGAGGTAAAGGCAAATAAGCCTTTCTCATGGTACCACCTCCAGGGAGCTGACAACCCGAAGTTTAAGGGTAAAGCTACTACCTCTGCTGGCCAGTCTGAGGAGCCAGTGGTAATGGTTACTGATTCAGCTGCCGAGCCTTCCACAGCAGCCGGTACTTCCACCAGGACAACATCCATGCCACTTTCATCTTCTGGACCACCTGCTTCTGCTATTCTATTAGTGTTATTATCAGTGTCGACTTCATCTTCTTATCCTCATACTGCGCTGCGTGTCTCCCAGAATTGGCGAGTCTCAACAACTGGATGCAGGTAGCTTCTACAAAGCTGACTTCCATATCCAGTGTTGTTGCAGCACAGTCCTCAGCCCCAACAGAGCCTCAGGTACCTCCGTCAGTGAAGGAAACATTGAAGAAAATTTTGGACAACCAAAAGACCATTATAGAGACTCTGGAGATGTATGGGAAGGTCATTAAGGATTTGGGAAAACAGGTCAAGAATATGTGGAAGTCTCAGGCATCAAAGGAGTCGGTGGAGAAGCTAAACAAAGAGATTGAAAAGATTGCATCTGCCGGAGATCTTCCATTGGACCTGCTCATAGAGCAAACAGTCCCAGCAGCACCAGCAGTAGTACCAGAGGCAGCAGCCGGCCAGTCTGAGGAGCCAGTTGCGAATGCTCACACTGTTGAGGAGATGATATAGATGCTTAGAAACCTAGTTGTCCCTCAGCCAGGAGATGATTAAATATATTTACAGGAGACAGAGGGTGTTGAGGACCCCATTCAGACTGAGACCACATAGGGAGTTTTCTTCACTCCCTACCCTTCCTTGTTCTTATTTTTTATTAGCATTAGGGACAATGCTTATTTCATTTGGGGGTGGTCTATTTTGATTGATTGACATTTACATTTGGCATGTAATAACTATTACACTATTTTTATTTTATCTTTGATATGTATATATTCTCCCCATTTGATGTATATATTCATTTACCTTATGTATATATTTGCTTTACTTCATTTTGTATATTCATTTTACTTTATGTAGTTTACTTCATAACTTCTTTAGTTTGTTTTTCCTTAGTAGTATAACTTCTTATTTATTTTAGTAGCTTTTTTTAATTTGTTAGCTTCTTTTTACGTTTTATGTGAACAATAAGACTTTGGTTTTCTTAATTCCATGGTTTTTTCTAAAGGTGGATGTTGTCTGAACCGGGTGGCTCTTCCCAACAATGGATGGCGTGACAACCTTCTTAAGGGATTGAGTCCGTTTTATTTTATGTTTTGGAAAATATAGTAGTAATGAATAAAAGTGTCTCAAGCATGATTCACTTGGTACTAACATATTTACCTCCGACCTTATGGTTAAAAACAAAGTTGTTGGCATAAAATAGCTCTACTTGTGACCTTTAAACTCTTGTGTTGACTTAAACAATCACCGAGTAGTTTAGTCGAGCCATTTGTGATTCTTAATCTTATCTAGGGTTGTTGTGGGCCCTCGAATCTGTTCTATTTAGCATGGAGTAAATAGAAAAGGAGAAAGATGAATGTCATGATCAAGAAAAAGTGACGTTACGTCTCCCTAGTTCCCCCAAGGAAGAAGAAAATGACTCAAAGAGTCGAGAAAGTATGAGACAAAAAGAGAAAATGGAGTGCTTAAGGAAAAATGAAACCATTATATTCCAATAAGTCCTACCTTGGTCCAAATGCCTTCATTACATCCCACAAAATCCCTACATGATTTCAAGTTGAGTGAGCTTACATTAGTGGTGATTTACATAAGGGGCAAGCTTATGGTACTTAGAGCTGAACTTGTGACATTCTTTTGAGTGTGATGAGCGAACTTTTCCCAATCCTTGCTTCAAGTGTTCCATTCTAAAGTGAGTTTTGATAATGGAGAGTAGAGGAGGAGGAGTTTGGGATCAACAATGACCTACGTGAAAGAGCGAGCTTCCTTGATGAATAGAGTCAACTCTTGATGCTCTAGTGTCACATTAGAACTATGGTACTCAAAAACTCAAAACATTCGGTTGTTGATAATTCATATGTGTTGGGGGTAATTGTTAGTCCCAATTGATGCGTGATTGATTCACCTTAGGCCAGCTGAAATATCCCTTTTTCTAGTGGAGGTGGGAATTGCCTTAATTGCTTGAGGACAAGCAAAATCTTAAGTTTGGGGGAGTTGATAAGTAGGTATTTTGACCGCTTATTTTCTCTCTTTTACTTGTGTTTTAGATCAAAAATGCTTAAAGGTATTCCCCAAAACTAATGAAATGTGTTTTCTTACAGGAGTGTTGCAATGTGAGTCAAAGGAATCAAAATCAACTCATAAAGGAGTCAAATATGAACAAGAACCAAAACAGGGCAAAAAGGCCAACAATGCGGACCCTATAATTCTAGTGCGTCCGCAGAAGAGAGGTTCAGCGACTTTGAAGTTTGAGCAAGAAAATATGTTTGGACCGCACAAATATTGTGCGGCCGCAGAAGTCTACGTGCGGCCACACTCACTATTATGCGGACTGCAGAAGAGGGATTCAGAGAATTTCAATTTGAAGATGTGCGGATCACAGGAATTTTACGAGGCCATAGAAGCCAGTGTGCGGCCGTAATCAATATTACGTGGACCACATAAAATCAGAATTAGAGAGCTGGTTTTAAGTCCAAAATTAAGAAGTGCAGACCGCATCATTTTTGTGTAGCCGCATAATCAAGAGTGCGGCCGTATTCAGAATTGTGCGGTCCGTAGAAGTCAAGCAAAATCCAGAGCTCAAGTTCAAGGAATGCGTATTGCACTAGAATTGTGCGGCTGTAGAAGCAAGAGTGCGGTCGCACTCAAAATTATGCGGTCCGTACAACCTCTGCAGGGGAATTTTTGTCAGATATTTTCGGCTTAGTATAAATAGAACTTTTTGTCATTTTTAGGTTAAGTTATGTTTTAGAAGAGCACCTATTCCGTTTTCTTTTACTGCTTATAGTAATTTTGCACTAGATTTGTCTCCAAACACTAGATTTTCATCCCATAATAAACTATTATGCATTCTATCTTTATTTCTTCTTTAATTTCAGTATTTTTCATGAGTAGCTAAATCTTTAGCTAGGGCTGTGACTCAACCCTAGTGTGGGTATTTGATGGGTGTTTAATTTAGGGGTTGTTTGTGATTGGGTTAGTGATATTTAGCCTAGTTCTTGCTAGAACTCAAGAATCAATGGTTGTAAACATTGATTCATGCCTAAATGACTTAGTCTCTACTTGAGAAAGAGGGACTAAGTCTAGGAAAACTTGGTAACAAGGAATTGGGGTGAACTCAAGAAATTGATAGCCCCAATTAAAGGGTTAAACCTAGACATAGTAATACCCGACTTGAGCTAATATCACTTGTAATTTTCAAATACCCATTTTGACTTGAGAAAGCAAAATTGGCAAAATCACTCAAACTACCGAGAGGTATAGAATGAGTACCCAGTTGTGATTGCTATATTACAACCCCAACTAATCAAAATTGCCCCGGAATTTAGTACCCATTAGATAACCACCTAGATAGAAGTCACGACCCTAGTGCCCTTTAGTCTTTTGAAAAACTCAAAACCAATAATATCGTTCTTAGTTCTATACTTGAAAACAATAGAGTAAAGTTGATATAGAACACCAATCAATTTTGTGGAAGTGTAATTTGAGCCAAAACTTGAAATCAACCTAGATATACACCTAATCCCATAGTATAACTCCCTATGGATTCGATCCCGACCTTTGTTTGGATTATTATTGAATCGACCGCCTCGCTACTTAATTGTGGTGTGGATTTGGCCGAGATTAGTGGGCCTGGGGATGAGTTTTTGGAATTCTTCAAATTGGGTTTGAAATTCACTTTGATAGTTAGGATGTGAACTCTTGAGCATGTATTTACTATTTTGTATAACATTTGACTAGCTTCGGGTCGTTTGGCACCAAGATGAGGATTTAAAGCAAAAAATTTTAACAGAAAGTAAGCTTTGAGACGAGGTAAGTCTCCTGTCTAACTCTGTGAGGGGGAAATTACCCCTAGGTGATTTATTTGGTGTGTGCTACTTATTGTGGGGTCTTCGTACGCGCGAGGTGAAGAGAGCCCGTACATTGCTACATCCATGTTATTGTGCGGGTAGACTTAGGTTCATGTTATGCTATAGCTGTTTTCTATTTGAGTTGACTCTCGCTTATTAAATCCCACTGTTTTACATTTCTATTTGAGACTAGACTTGCTTGTAGAAACCTCACGGGTTCATATTAGTCATCAGATAATCTTTCTTCTTTTACGTCATGTCTCTATTATATATAGGTTTCATTGAGAGATTTTTATTAAATAAATTACAACTCATACGTTTATTCGTGAGTGGAGTCAAGGACCCGTCAAATCTTCTTATTCTAAGGGGATCAGACCGTTCGCCTCGACGTGATTATGTATTTCACTCTCATGGGATCGGGCCGTTCGCCTCGGCAGGATTTATGTACCATACTCTCATGGAAGTGGGTCGTTTGCCTCAACAAGTTAATAGATACATCTATGGTTCGTTCCGTTCGACCCTCGGCAGTGCACAGTTTAAATATTCATGTTGGATCGGGTCGTACATCTCATTATTTCCTGTATCATATCCTCATGGAATCGTGCGTAATATATGGAAAGAAGCCAGTGTATCAGTGAGTTTTCCAGATTTGAATTATGACAATCTATTTGATGATATATATATATATATATATATATATATATATATATATATATATATATATATATATATAGAGAGAGAGAGAGAGAGAGAGAGAGAGAGAGAGATAGAGAGAGAGAGAGAGAGAAAGACTCTGGTTAAGGAGGGAATTTTTAATGAAAAGCTTGAGTTCATCGTAAAGAGGGGAATTTGTACCACGTGTTTTATTCTTGTTTATTTCATTTATTTACCTTGCCTCATATTTACTTACCTCTTTACTGTACCTGATATTATTGGACTACTAGTGAGTGTCGATGTCGACCCTCATCACTACTCCTCCGGGGTTAGGCTAGATACTTACTAGGTACACGTGGATTTACGTACTCATATTACACTTGTTGCACATTTTTTTGCATGTACATATATGTCTAGAGGCCTTGTGAGAGCAAAGACGTGTATACATGCGGGGACTTAGGTGAGCTGCATTCCATTTGTCGACCCGCAACCAACAGAGTCTCCTTCAGAGTATTTATATTTCTCCTGTCCAATTTGTAATCCGGATAGATGCTGTATTTTATTTTATATTCCTAGTTGATTCTCATGCACTTGTGACACTGGATTTTGGGATGATTATGGGTTGTTCTGTATTGAAATTGTTAAAAGTATCATTATTTACTCTATATATTCCATCTTTTAATATATAATTGGAGGAAACATGATTTTAAAAATATTAAAATGAGAACCAAATTAAGTATTTATTTTTGGCTTTCCTGACAGCGGTGTCCGGCGCCATCATGACCTTTAATGGATTTTGGGTCTTGACAACAAGATATCAGAGCCTTAGGTTCACTTAGGTCTCACGAGTCATGATCGAGTCTAGTAGAGTCTTGTGGATCGGTACAGAGACGTCTGTACTTATCTTCGAGAGGCTACAAAGGTGTTAGGAGCACTTACCTTCTTGATTCCTCATCGTGCGAATTGATTTTTTGAGGCTTGTACCTATATTTATTTCCTATTCAGTCTTATGCAACGTGAAGCGCTTGTTATGGATTGGGAATCGAGCAATTGTAATAGTACTACAGATGTGGTGCGGGATATTTCTACCTGCATATTTTATTGGGCTATTACCATCGTCTTGCGGAAGGTCGCCCTATCGTTTCAGCTCAACATCAGTATTTCAGGTTTTCAGATTTGGCCTTGATTGTTATGACAATTTGTGCATTTCTATTGCATAACGTTTGTGTAGTGGTAGGATGCTTGTCTAGGCCTAGAGGTAGTGAATGACCTGAAATGAGATTTTACCAGTGCATGATTCAGAGATTCAGTATTTTATTTCCGGCGGAGGAAAGGCAATTGGACTAGGAATGTACAAATTTGGGTTGATGGAGTATCTATACTTGGTGTTTTCGAGCGTGGTGGAATTTTTACCTGTGGTGTGGTGCCGTTGTCCTTTTTTAAGGTGCTAAGTTCGCTGGTGTTATGGTTTTCTTCAATTCGCCTTCAGGGCGGGGTGTTATGAAATGGTGTCGGGGAAGCAGTTGTTAGAAAATTGTGGTGTGTAGTGGTTCAGACATTGGTGTTCCTAGTGTTGATGGCCTGAGAAAGATGATATTCTAAGAGGTTTAGAGTTGTTAGCGACTTATTTGTTCGGGCGTTGTAGAGATGGATTTGGAATTGGGCAGCAAAGGACAAGGAAGGACATGTGGGAGGTGTTTTACGGTGGTTGAATTACTAGAAGGTCAAGTGTGAAAAGTAAAAGTCGAGGAGTTGCTTAAGGGAGAGGGTTTAACCAAAGTGGGAGAGTGGCATGGTAATATATGGGTTCTGTGGTAGGATGGCCACACGCCTTGAGGAAAGTCTGGAGCCATTTGGGAAAATTCATGGTGGATAGTGACTAGGTCCACGAATTTTTATTTGGATGCAACATGACTTCTAGTTTGGAATGCGTTGTTGGACTTTTAACTGATGTCAATAGGGAAGAAGTAACCTCAGTGGGTCCCATGGTTATGTAATAGTAACTTCAAGCTAAGTGAGAGAGCCCCACCTTCTATGATTGGATTGCGTGGTTGTCTACTTCTGGGGTTTATGGTTATCGATATATTGGTGGGTTATTACGACTAGGTAAACGAAAACATCAGTGGTAAATTGAGCAAAGGGTTTGAGGGAGGTGTGTATCGGTTCATGTTCAGGTTCTTGGAAGAATCAGAGTTTATGCTTCGTATAGATGTGATGTACAAGAAAGATGATTTAGTCGGTTGCTTATTTGAGAGGGTGTTCATGTGTTAGCAGGGCCTTGGAGCTTGATTATATTCGGGAACAAGTCAGAGTGGGTGACTCTCAGCAATGGCCTTAGTAGGTTCAAAATTTAAGTGCGGTGCCTAAGGATTTCGAGTTCGTGGTATGGTTAATATCGAGCTTTTGTAGTGGATTATGAAAGGGACTGGAGTGTTCTATGTTATCTTCGGTCTGCGGTGCAACATTGAAGGAACGAGAGAAAATAACTTCGGGTTCATAAAGGAATTATCAATGGGTGTACATGAAGAAATGGATATGCGCACAAGGAGAGTAGGCGACGGTTCGCGGGTCTTTGAGACAACATAGTCTCGTGAAATAAGGTCACTCAGGATGAGTGTGGATTTGGGGTTGTTATGTGTTAAATGGAGCTATTATTATTATTATTCCTAAGGAAAGTCGGGAGTAAATTAGAAGAAGCCGGATCGGTTAGCAATGGGTGAATTATCATGATAAAGGCAATGATCAGTTCCTTCAGCGGGTTAAGTTATACATGTGATTGTGTCGGTACGCGTGAGGCTTGACAACTGCTGTAAGTGATTTTATATGGGGGAGTTCGAGTATTTTTTCCTGTTATGTATAGATGGATCCTAGAAGAATTATGGTAGTTTAGACCAGTACTCGAGGTTTGTGTTTTCTACAGTTATGGGAATTCAGTCATGTGTTGCAATGGTTCTCCTGAAATGAGTTAAGTGAAGGGTTTCTATATGCTGAAGTGTTTATTCTATTAGTGGTTTAAGAGTTATGATGAAATTCTGGTATTCTAGCGTATTGGCATGTTAGGTGGAGTGAGCGACATGGGAATTGGAAGTTGAGGATCAAGGTTGCGGTTCAGTGTAGACAAGAATGTTACGAGCTTGGGTGAGCAGGAAGGGATTCCGATGTTAGAGTAAGCTGGTATTATCTTTAGCGTCACCTGAAATTGGTGTCTTGTGTAAGGGGCTTTGTGTTCTGATTTGCGGATTTTCGATTTGATTTACAGCATTAGTATGGCCGTTGGTATGGGTGTGCAAACTTGTTACTTGGTGCGGAAGGTCGTGGGAGTGTATCCCACGGGAAGATGGTGTAAGTGTTACCTATAGTCACTTGGTTGATTGGAGAATGGAACTAAGTATGGAGATTATGGTACTATCACTAATGTGAGAGTTTAGGCTTGGAAGGCGCTCTATTCATTTGGTTACAAGTTGTGGATGTTTGTGCCATATTGACGGTTGTTCTTGTGTGTCATGGGAAAAGGGGTAGTGTGGATTCTTGAAAGATCATTAGACCGGTGTGGTACGGTTAGAATCGGCTTGAGATTCGTGGGTGGATCTAAATGTGAATGTGAGCTCTATATCCGACCGCGTTTGTTCATTTCAGTTTACCATTGGTTACAGAAGAATCTTTGGGCCCTGGATGTTATTTATGTCGTCAGCTATTCCGTGTAATCTATATTATGCTAGGTGGGTTGTGATGTGGCTTGATTATTCGCACTCGTATTGAGATCTCGTGTAATTCATGGTGTTGTGATAGCAAGATGGCTGTCAATATAAATGTCATTTATTTCACCTTAGTTGTGCTTGAGTTTTGTAGCATATGTCGCTATCCGTCTCCCCAGGATTTGTATTATGCACTTCGCGAGCTTGTGGTTGATATTCAGGTATTTCGTAGTTATGAGAGTTGTAGCTTGGTAAGTATTTTCTTATGGATTATTATGTGTGGATCAGGTGGCACGCCTTCACGGGTATATTATGTGGATCGGGTGGCACACCGCCACGGGTATCATGGTTGGATCAGTTGCACGCTACAATAGTGTGATGTTGAGTACAACATCCCCTACCTATTATTGTGTGTATTGTTTCTCATTTTTTGAGGAAGCTTCATAATATCTTTTCGGTTGTTTAAATTAGTTACGTGGGTTGATTATTTCATGCCAGAGTTCATTCCCTTATGTATCACATTCGAGTTTGTAGCTTGTTGGCAGATTGTGGCATTATATGAGACTTGTGGCAGTGTCTAAGGTGGCTTATTGCCTGAGCAACTTGTACTAGGTGAGATGATATTATTGGACATGGGATCAGTGCGATCAGATTTATATGGGGCACAGTAAAGAGTAAATTTCGATATTCAGTCCAGAACGAGGTAATGGTTCTTGTCGGGAAGAGAGACTCCATGAATTGCGATTTGGCAGGTGGTTACGAGTTTCTACACATCTCTTCTGTCGTGGCAGTATTGCGAGAGCTGAAATGGGACATATATGCTTCAGGAAGTGTGTTGTGGGTATCAGATTCGTGAGATATTGGCTATTGTCGTCAGGAGATGTCATTATGGTCATGTGAATAATGCGGTGCACTGTGCGAATTCATTAAGAGGATAAAATCATGTATTGGTACATTGTGTAGTGATGGATACGGTGTTCGTATGTTGGAAACAGACCTGGAAGATGATTTCAGATGTTGGAATTTGGTTCTAAGGTTTATTCGAATAAATAAAAGGGAGGATATTCAGGTTTGCTCGAGCTAATGTGCTCAACTGGGCTGTGGTAGCACGAGTAGGTGCACGAGGTATTAAACAATGATTTTGGACAACTCCGGAGAATTTTTAGCACGTTCGAGGACGAACGTGTATTTAAGTGGGAGATAATGTAATGTCCCGACTGGTCGTTTTGAGATCTAGAGCGTCATTTGGTGGTTTGAGGCCTTGAGCAGATTCACTTCAGGTATTATGACTTGTACACGTGGTCGAAATTGAATTTCGGGAAGTTCGGAGCTAATTTGGAAAGAGAATTCTAATTTCGGAAGCCTTAAGTTGGAGGAATTGACTAAAGTGTGATTTTTGAGTAAACAACATCAGAATCGGGATTTGAAGGTTCCAAAAGGTTCATATGATGATTTCGGACTTGGGCGTATGTCCGGATCAGATTTTGGATGATCCGGGAGCGTTTTAGCGCATATTGTGGAAGTTAGTTTTTTGAAAAAATTTCATAAATTTGGGTTGAGGTACATTTCAAAGTTATCGATGTTCGTTTGGGATTCTGAGTCTGGGAATAGCTTCGTATGGTGATTTTGGTATTGGGAGCGCGTCCAGAAGCGGATTTGGAGGTCCGTAGGTCATTTCGGGGTCATTTGGAGATAGTTAGGAATTTGAAAATTTTTGAGGAGTTTGACCGGGAGTGGTGTATGCTAAAATCGGAGATCCTAATTTTACGATCATTTCGACGCTCATAGTTTTGTCATCGAGGGGGAATATCGAAGGTCCTCGACCTCAGGGCAGTAGAATAGAAGACCAACGTGGAAAGGCAGGAAATTCCCAAAAGGCACGTGGTTAAATCTGACAAAGTACGCAAAATAGTACAAGCCCGTACCGTGGCTTTAAATGGATGTACCAGCCATCTCTCTTTGCATTAATTACACATGTACTATGTTGGGATTCCCCCTCATATATAAAGGGGACCCTTGTCACTTTGTAAGACACATGATATTCAATACAAGAACAAGAACATCCTCTGCTCTCTAACAAAAACAATCTCTACAATTGTTCCATTGATTTATTGCCTTTCATTTATTCTGTTCATTAGTTGTTCTTTATTTATTACTCGTTATTAATCACAAATAGTCCATTTACGAGGCCTTCAATACTATTGTATCATTCTCGACAGCCCCTTGTCAAGCTCTTAAGCTCGACCTCGAGGCCCATTCCGACCGACCTCGAGACCAGACTCTCCGCTGCTCGATTTGCATAATCTTGCTACCCTTCGCTCTTATTTCTTTTTCTCACTTCTCACCTAGCATCTACTGCCTAAAAAACTGGTATTAAAATAGATCACGTATTTTTAGAACCACATAATCAAATATAATTGTAATTACCATTTTCAAGGTAAACAAGTGGATCTTTTGATATCGGGGTCGGATTCTGATTCCGAAAGTTGGAGTAGGTCCATAATGTGGAATGTAACTTTTGTAAAACAATTGAGGCCAATTGGACGTGATTTGATAGGTTTCGACATCGAATGTAGAAGTTTAAAGTTCTAAATTTCATTAAGCTCCAATTGGAATGCAATTTGTGGTTTTAGCGTTGCATGATGGGATTTGAAGGCTCGAATAAGTTCGTATGGTGTTCTAGGACTTGTTGGTAGGCTTGGTTGAGGTCATGGAGCCCTCGGGTGGATTCCAGATGGTTAAATGTTTGGGGGAAATGTTGAGGTTGCTGTCTTCTGGTGTAACCACACCTGCGAGAGTTAGGGCCCCAGGTGCGGAGCCGCAGAAGCGGCCATGAGGGTCGCAGGAGCGGTTCAGAATAGTACCGCAGATGCGGTCAAGTTCCACAGAAGCGGGACCACTCCTGCACACGTGGAGCCGTAGAAGCAAAGGAACAAAAGCGCGGATGGGGCCGCAGATGCGGAGTTGGGAGCGCCTGAAGGAGGACCGCAGAAGTGGTATTTTGGCCGCACCTGCGGGACTGCAAAAGCAGTCAAGTTCTCGCAGGTACGAGAGGTTGCTGGGCAGTGTGTTTCTTTAAGAACGGGATTTGGACCATCTTCTTTAATTTTCTCTTGGTTAAGACGACTTTGGAGAGCTTCAAGGAGGGATTTTCATCACGTAACACAAGGTAAGTGGTTCCCACCTATTGCAAGTTAATACATGGTTTGTATAAGGATTTAAACATGGAAATTAGTAGAAATTGTGGAGTTGTTGGTAGAAAATCTAGAAATTATATTTTTGGATTTTAACCACGAATTTGGACATGGAATTGAGAACAAATCATATATTTGAGTTCATGGTGTTATGGGTAGTGTTTATCTTCGAAACTTCCTGGAATCCGGGCACGTGGGCCCGAGGTGAATTTTAGGAATTCTTGAAATTGGGTTGGAAATTCATTTTGATAGTTAGGATGTGAAATCTTGAGTACGTATTGACTATTTTGTATAACATTTGACTTGATTTGGGTCATTTGGCACCAAGATGAGGATTTAAATCACAATTTTGGACCAGAAAGTAAGCTTTGAGATGAGGTAAGTCTCCTGTCTAACTCTGTGAGGGGGAAATTACCCCAAGGCGATATATTTGGTGTGTGCTATTTGTTGTGGGGGCTGCGTACACGCGAGGTGAAGAGAGCCCGTATGTAGCTACATCCATGTTATTGTGTGGGTAGACTTAGGTTCACATCATGCTATATCTATACCATTTGAGCAAGCTCTCGCTTATTAAATCCCTCCATTTTACATTTCTATTTGAGACTAGACTTTCTATTGTAGAAACCTCACGGGTTCATGATTAGTCATTGGATTATCTTTCTCCTCTTACGGCATGTCTCCGTTATATGTAGGTTTCATTGAAAGGTTTTTATTAATGAGAGGGTCGTTCGCGTCGGCAAGTTAATAGGTGCATCTATAGTTCGTGCCGTTCGAACCTCGGCAGTGCACATTTTAAATATTCATGTTGGATCGGGTCATACGCCTCGACATTTCCTATATCATATCCTCATGGAATCGTGCGTAATATATGGCAAGAACCTAGTGTCTCCGTGAGTTTTCCTGATTTGAATTATGACAATCTATTTGATGAGATCCACTTTATATATATATGTAGGCTCTGGTTAAGGAGGGATTTTTTAATGAAAAGCGTGAGTTCATCGTAAACAGGAGAATTTGTACCACGTGTTTTATACTTGTTTATTTCATTTATTTACCCTACCTCGTATTTTATTTACCTCTTTACTGTACCTGATATTATTGGACCACTAGTGAGTGTCGATGTTGACCCCTCGTCACTACTCCTCCGGGGGTTGGCCAGATACTTACTGGGTACACATGGATTTACGTACTCATACTACACTTGCTGCATATTTTTATGTAGGTACATCTATGTCTAGAGGCCTTGTGAGAGTAGTGGCGTGTATACATGCGGGGACTTAGGTGAGTTGCATTCCATTTGTCGACCCACAGCCAGCAGAGTCTCCTTCAGAGTGTTTATATATCTCCTGTCCAATTTGTATTCCGGACAGATACTGTATTTTATTTTATATTCCTAGTTGATGATCATGTATTTGTGACACCGAGTTTTGGGATGATTATGGGTTGTTCTGTATTGAAATTGTTAATTATCATTATTTACTCTGTCTATTCCATATTTTACTATTTGATTGGAGGAAACATGATTTTAAAAATATTAAAATGAGAACCAAATTAAGTACTTATTTTTGGCTTGCTTGGCAGCGGTGTCCGGTGCCGTCACGACCTTTAATGGATTTTGGGTCGTGACATTCACAACCTCAAAGTGCTCTAGAACAATAAATCTCAAGTCTAGGGCATGTTCTTACATTTCGAGTCAAAAAATGACAGAGGGAACAGATGGACATTAATTTCCCTTCTGACTGTACCTGTCAACCACCCACGGTTGTAAAGTCACTACAATTATTTCTATGCACACACGCAATAGTGCAAACAATGCAGGAGTCAATTTATGGGGAATGCCCTTGTACTGGATATGCTTGCATCATTCAAGTTACATCACTTGTGTAATATTAACATGAATCAAGGGAAAAACAACATTGTCGCTAACTTGAAAGTGATTTCTAGGCTTCAAGAACAAAGAACAACATAACGAATGAGCAATTTTCAGTATTGTATCATTACATGTCCCTAGTTGTGTTGTACCTTTGTCAGTGTGATTTAATTGTAATTCCTACTTAGCTTAGCTAGAAGCATTGTGCAAGAGATAATTGTAAAATCATAAACCTTGTGTTTGTGTCTTGGCTAGAGTTAGTTGAGTTGTGAACTTTGTAAATAGAGTTATTACAAAGAGGCTTGTAATAGATTTATTACAAGTGGGCGAGGGATTAAGAGTTTAATTCCTAGGTTACAATAGGTTGTAATCTGAAAGTTGCTCGGTTAGTGAAGTTGAAATCCTACAAGTGTAGGTCGTGGTTTTTAATCCCATGAGCTGGGAGTTTTCCACGTAAAACTCTGTCGTGTCATTTACTTATCTCTTTGTGTGTGTTCTATGGGAACTGATAGAGAACCCAGTTCTCTATACCGTTTTGGTGGACCCTAAGTTTCTATCAATTGGTATCAGAGCAGGTTCTTTCTATCAGGCTAACACCTAGAAAGGATCCTCATGGCTGCTCCACCAAACTTTGAAGAAGGTCAATCTACCTACAGACCACCCAGATTGAATGGCCAATACTACGGATGGTGGAAGACAAGGATGTTTGATTTTATCATGGATGAAGATTCAGAGCTGTGGGATGTTATTTGCAATGTACCTTTCGTCCCTATGAAAACCACTGGCAAACTAGCGATAACAATTTCTAAGACAAGAAAGGAATACAACGATGTTGGCCGCTATAGAGAAGAACTTTCAAGCAAAAATAGATTCTCGTATGTGGTATTGGACCAGACGAATATAACAAGATTTCTTCTTGTCGATTTTCCAAAAAGGTCTGGGAAGCCCTCCAAACAGCATACGAAGTAACAACTCAAGTCAAGCGGTCGAAGATTGACATGCTCACCACTGAGTATGAACTTTTCAGAATGAAGGATGATGGGTCCATTCAGGAAATGCGCACTTGATTCACCTCGATCATCAATGAGCTCCACTCTCTGGGAGAGATCATTCCTAGGAACAAACTTGTCAGGAAAATACTCAGTGCACTACCTGGGACCTAGGAAAGCAAAGTGAATGATATCACACAGGCAAAGGATCTGCAAAAGCTGACAATTAATGAACTCACTGGTAATTTGAAAACCTATGAAATGAAGAAGAAGAAGGATAATGAAAGAAGAGAGCCAAAAAAGGAGAATAATCTGGTCCTCAAGATAGACAACAATGACTCAAGTGGTGAGCATGCTGATATGGCGCACCTGGCAAAGCGATTTCAGAAAATGGTTCGTGGGAATGGAGGTATTCGAAAGAAGGGAAGTTCCAACAAGACAAGAGGGTATGAATTAGTCATAAATTTGGAAAGCCAGAGCATTTTATCAAGTACTTCCCTCTTCTTAAGAAATATCAATACAAGAACAACATAGACAAAGTAGCCAAGAGGAACTCGGTTCCTGACAAAAGATTTAAGAGAAAAGAAGTCGCTGACAATGTTGTGAAACAAGCTCTTGCTGCATAGGGAGATCCTTCCAGCAAATCTGTTGAAGATGATACACTGGTGATACCTCCATGGTGGCAGTTGAAAGTGAAGCAATTGATTATGATTCTATCTTTGTCCTGATGGTAAAATCTGATGATGATGAAGACAATAATGATGATGAGGTAAATTTTCCAGATGTTCAAAGAAATTTGAAGTCTTACTCTCAGAAAAAAGCTTGTATCTTTGGCAAATGTTTTAATTGATGCTTATCACAACCTTATAAATGATAAAAAAATACTTTAACTATGGAACTAGGAGAGGTAGAAAATGAGAGAGATGATCTGTTTATCATAGTGGATGAACTAAAATAAACCATTAAGGATCTAATGAAAGAAAAGAACGTTCTGATTAAAAAGGTTGAAGGTGTAGAAATGAGAGAGATGACTTGTTGGTAGTAGTCTTGGACCTAAAAGAAACAATAGAGGAATTAAAAAGAGTAAATAGTTCTGGGACTATCCAAAAGGGAAAGGAAGTTGCAAGTGATGCACACATTAAGCTTGAAAATGAACTGAAATCTGTGAAATCTAGTCTGTGTGCTGAACTTGAAAAAAATAGAGAACTTCAAAAAGATATAAGAAGAATTAAAAATGACCTAGAAAAATCTCTAAGGTGGAACTGGTCGTCTGATACAATCACTATCATGTATGCTAGCAAAAATGGGAACATGCAGAAAGCCGGATTCCAAAAGGAAAAGATTCCCTACAATCCACATAGCAATTATGTTACTGTCCCTGATAACTGGATTTATACTCACTATGGGAATACTGGTCACTTTAAAGAAAACTATAAGTCTATAATTCAATCTCAATAGAAAAATAAATTGTTTTTTGAAAAGGTAACTACTGCTAAGGAACCTGGTCCCTCTATCTCAATTCGCTTTTCCTATTCACTAGTACACTTCGCGCTACAACTAGCAGCCCCTTTACTAGGTTGTTAGAAAATGTGTATTGCCTTCCTGGACAAAAAGAAGTTTAATTCACCCTTTTTCTCACTACAAGGGACCCAAACTTTTTTGGGTTCCTAAGCCTAATCCTTGATTCTTTTGTAGGAAGCAGTGAAAGGAAGCAACCAAAAATAGTACATGGATAGTGGCTGTTCTAAGCACATGACTGGAAGCATCAGTGATTTCCTTTCACTCAAAGCCCTGCAAGGAGGGAGTGTGTCCTTTGGCAATGGCAAACATGGATACATTCTGGAGTAGGAAGAATTGGGAAGTCACTCACCCACTCAATTGAAAATGTGTATTATGTGAACGACTTGAAATAAGCCTACTGGGTGTTTTCCAAATCTGTGACAAAGGAAACAAACTAGAATTTGTGTAAAAAATATGCACAGTCACAAATCTTGTGACCGGTGAAGTGGTTTTGATGGCAAAAACATACAAAAACATTTATGTTGCTGATTTTGAGTCCCTGCAAAATGGGGACCTCACATGTCTGAGCGCTGTTGATGATGATGCTGAACTATGACACATAAGACTGGGTCATGCAAGTGTTATGTTGCTGAACAAGTTAGTCAAGAAGGACCTGGTTTGTGGCCTGCCTATGTCAAGTTTCAAAGATCACAAGGTGTGTGATGCATGTGTAAAAGGAAAGCAAGTCAGGTCTTCCTTCAAGCCCAAAAAGGTAGATAGCACCTCAAGGCCAGTTGATCTCCTCCATATGGATCTTTGTGGACCTATGAGGATGCCAAGTAGAGGAGGAAAAAAGTACATTTTTGTTATAGTGGATGACTGTTCACCTGGACCTTGTTCCTCAAAACCATGGATGAAACTTTTCTAGTGTTCGTTTCTATCGTGAAGAAGATCCAAGTGAAGATGAGCCATAATGTTGTGTGTATAAGATCTGATCACGGCATAGAGTTCGATAATACAAAACTCGATGAATTCTATGCTGAAAATGGCATAAGTCATAATTTTTCAGCTCCAAGAACTCCTCAACAAAATGGTGTTATTGAGAGAAAAAATAGGACTCTTGAAGTCATGGAAGGACAATGCTGATTGACAGTGGCATTGCTAATAGTTTCTGGGTAGAAGCAGTTAACATTGCATGCTATTTGGTGAACAGGTGCATGATCAGGTCCCTACTGAACAAAACCCAGTATGAACTGCTGAACGGGAGGAAACCTAAGCTAACCTATTTAAGGACATTTGGCTGCAAATGTTTTTTCCTAAAAAATGGTAAGGAAGCACTTGGAAAATTTGATGCCAAAAGTGATGAAGGAATATTTCTTGGCTATTCATCATAAAGCAAAGCGTACAAAGTCTACAACAAGAGAACTCAATGTGTTGCGGAAAGCATACATGTGTTGATGAATCACACCACCTATGTGGGAACATGTGCATCATCAGGTTGATATGATGAGTCACGTCAAGGAATCAAATGAAGATGGTGCAAATGTATCTCCAACTGTTGTAGAGGAACCTGGTCCCTTCATCACAACAACTGAAGTTGGGAACATAGTTATTGATGTTGTGCAAGGAACCTTAGATGCCGAGCTGAGAAGCGGGACTCATGTCAACAAAGGATCACATTCAGAAGAACGTGATCGTCTCACAATGAGATTCAGGTGTCCAACTGGAAGCACAGAAGTTTACATCCTCTTAAAAAAATGATCACACCTCTTGACTCAGGGATTCAAACTAGATCAAAGTCAATAAACTCACTTGCCTTCTCAGCATTTCTCTCTCAATTTGAGCCCAAAAATATCAAGGAAGCATTGAAGGATGCTGACTGGATCACTACTACGCAAGATTAACTCCATTAATTTGAGAGGAACAACGTATGGCACCTGGTTCCTCGACCTACTGACAGAACTGACATAGTAACTAGATCGGTATTCAGAAACAAACTTGATGAGTTTGGAAACAACAAACAAGGAAAGGTTAGTAGTTCAAGGCTACAATCAAGAAGAAGGGATTGATTATGATGAAACTTTTGCTCCAGTTGCTTGAATGGAAGCCATTGATATCCTCATTGCCTTTTCATCTCATATGAAATTCAAATTGTTCCAAATGGATGTCAAAAATGCATTTCTGAATGGATATTTAAAAGAAGAAGTCTTTGTCAGGAAACCACCTGGATTTGAATGTCATGAGTATCCTAAACATGTATTCAAACTTGACAAAGCTTTATATGGGCTGACGCAGGCTCCTCGTGCTTGGTATGAATGATTTTCCAAATTCCTCCTAGAAAATGGCTTTACAAGAGGAACAATCGATAACACCCTATTTCTGAAGAAAAATGGGAGGAACCTTCATATTGTTCAAGTATATGTTGACGACATCATCTTTGGTGCAACAAATGATTCTCTGTGTGAAGAGTTTGCAAAGCTCATGGGTAGTGGGTTTGAAATGAGCATGATGGTGGAATTGAATTTCTTCTTGGTTCTGCAAGTTAAGCAAACTCCTAAGGGAACAATGATAAGTCATAAGAAGTACATCAAAGAGCTTCTAAATAGATTTGAGATGGAAACTTCAAAAATCATTGATACTCCTATTGCCACTGCCACTCGTCTGGAAATGGATGAACCTGTTTTCATGTGAACGAGACCATGTATAGAGGTATCATTGGGTAACTCCTGTATCTCACAACAAGTAGACCATATATTGTATTCAGCATAGGATTGTGTGCTAGGTTTCAATCCAATCCAAAGGAATCTCATCTGAAGGATGTCAAGAGAATTCTAAGATAGGACCTGGTTCTCTACTACCCTTCAGGAGAGAATTTTGAATTGATTGGGTATGCTGATGCTGATTATGCTGGTTATCTAGTGGATAGAAAAATCATGTTTGTCATGACATATTTTCTGGGATCATGTCTAATTTCTTGGGTACGAGGAAACAAAACTCAGTCGCTCTTTCAACTGTAGAAGCTGAGTATGTTGCAGCTGCTTTTTGCTGTGCTCAATTGCTGTGTATCAAGCAACAATTGGACGATTTTGGTGTATTTTATAATTGTGTGCCATTACTATGTTATAACACCAGTGCTCTCAACATTGCAAAGAATCCAGTCCAGTACAAAAGAACGAAGCACATTGATGTGTGGCATCATTTTCTCAAAGACAATATTAAAAAAAAGGCTTATATGCATGAAGTTTTGCAACACAAAAGACCAAATTGCAGATATTTTCACCAGAGCACTTAGCAGAGAGCACTTTGAAAAGAATCGACTGGCACTTGGATTGATAAAATTAAGTTGAGCACCTAGTCCCTCTATCATTGTCTGTGAAATAAATGAACAGGTAAAATAACTAAATAGTGTTTTCCTGCAAGTTCTAACTCATCTCTATAACGTTACATGTAGACACATATGACAATTACATAGCAACCAAGAAGCTAGTGGCACTGCATGTTGGTAAAAAGATGAGGCTCACATTTACAAAACTTGTCAGTTAGTAGTTCATTTTGTACTCTCATGCATAACTTTTTAACGGTTGAGAAAGTGCCACGTCATTAAAATGCCAGTTTGTCCTTTCCCCTTCTTTAGAATCCAAGTGTCATACCCGTTACCAATCGACCCATCTACCCAGAAAATTAATACCCATTTCTAACCGGTCCCTCACCCTTTTTAAATAAACCCAAGCGTTGTCTCTATCATCACTGTTCATATCGAAAGCCAAAATCTCCTTTTTCTCTCAACAACCAAATACTCCCTTTTCCTTAAGTTCTTACTACAAATCCCCACCATGTATGAGAATCTAGAAGCCTCAAATATTCCAAGTGTCCTCCCTAATGCGTCTTCATCTCACGAAGCACAGGCGACATAGTCTAAGCCGCCCATGCCACCAAGTCCAAACCCCACACAATATTCTCAACCACCATCTACTTCCTCTCCAGCCCAATCGAGCTTCGGTTCTCGTCGGAGTCATAAAACTCCTGAACCAAAGAGGTTTGTGGTTGTAACCTCTCCTTCTGCCTTGCCGGAAATAATGGCTGAAGGAGACACAGTAGAGGGAGAAGAAACTCAAAAGGTTTCCAGTTTACAGTAGAAGAGATCTCTGAGGACCAAAAGAGTGTGGTTCATGATTGTAAAGAATCAACACTAAGCCTTGATTTGAATGTTGCCAACCCTACAGGTAATATCTCCCCTGAGTCTACTTTGGGGTTAAATGAATAAGAAGCCATAGAAAATATGTTGTTAATAGCTGCTGAGGGAGTCGTGGTCAGTGGTTGTGAGGAGGTTAATGAGACTATTAGTGTAAGGGGGATGGTGAAGGCCATCTAGAAGAGAGTAGGGAACTGGTGCCTTTTGAAGATATAGCACCTGGTATTACTACTGGGGAAACTTATGAGGGACATGTTCCCTTTGATCAAGAGGAGCCCTATGCTCCTACTTGGGATGAAATTCCTTGCTCTACAAAAGATCCATGAGTCAGTACTGATCCTTCTCCCTCTCCTCACTTCGATGTTGAGCAACTAAACTTTGTTCTTCCTGAGATGAGATCTCTATCTTAAGAGGAAAATAATGAGGAAGAATATGATGATATGCATGTAGCAAGATTCATTGTTGCTCGAAGTAGGAAAGGAGTTCCCAGTGCACCTACTCTTAGAAGACCCATTACTAGGTTGCAAAAGAGGGAGACTCTTGAGTTTTTCCTGAAGAAAATGAGGAGGTTTAGTGAAAAGGGGAAGGCTAGTAAATGAAGAGTAACTGACTCTAGTACTTGTTTGGTTATGTTGATGACGAGATGATTGAGGAACCTGGTTCCTTAACTCATAAGTACTCGAACAAACTTACAGTTTTAAAACCTAGAAGAGAATCATCTATGAGCATGATGGACGCTAGCAATGTTGAAGTAGAAAAGTTTTGGGAGAAGGTGGTTGAGGAGTATGGTGAGAAAGTGTGAAAAGTTTGGTGACAAGGTGCTTGAGAAATTGTCAGAGAAATCTGCAGAGAAAGGGAAAAGTGTGAGAAAATCTGTGAAAAGGAAGGCTGGTGTCAATGAGGAAACCAATTCCTCCAAGAAAACCAAGGTGGGTGTGGTCAAGGATGAAGGATGAGAAAGCATGATGTTGACCCAAGTCACTGCATGCTTTTGAAGATTGACAAATGCCTACCCAGTTGAACCAGGTCCATCAGGGCAAACATTTCGAACGAACCAATTGGCACAAGAACCGTACATGCACAGGAGATAAGTGTGATCTTTGAATTATCCATGAACTAAGAGGTTGTCTCCTAATGCGAAAAGGCTGCAAATTGATAAGGGGTTAGAGTTCGAGTTCAGCAAGTACAGAAATAAAGGAAGGAAGTTGAGATAAACACAAACTCTTCCACCAAGGAAGAGTTATATTAGAACTAAACAAGAACATGCTAACTTTTGGCGCTATATAATGTTGAAGTATTTCTACTGAAGAATGATTAGCACAAAGACAGAATTGAAGCAAGAACTGAAGGTAAAATTACCAGAAAAATTTTGCAAGCAGAATCCTTGTGCGATACAAAGGCTATTGACCAGCTAGAAGAACCAGTTCCATCTGTTTGTCTTTCAAGTCTAGTTGGTTGTAGTAGGTTATTTAATATTGTATCTTTCAGCTTTATTAGAATAAATTATAATAGGTACACATTGTTCAAGTTAGAGTTTATTTGAAGCTTGTCGCAATTATCTAGAGGCTAGGTTGCTATAAAGGGATTAGAGTTAGTCCTTAGATTTACAAAAGAGTTTATTTTGTAAATGTTGTTTGGATCAGAGTTATAGTGAAGAGTTTGGGAAAATCCTACTGAGGAGTAGATCGTGGCTTTTTCACCTTTTGAGCCAGGTGTTTTCCACGTAAAAATCTCTGTGTTTTTACTTTACTGCATTTATTATTCCGCACTAGTAGAAGTTGGAATACCAAGAAGAACCAAGTTCTTCTATTGAGACAACACTCGATAAATTAGACACCACACAATCACCCCCCCTCTTGTGTGGTATTGAAGTATAAAACAACAATTGGTATCAGAGCCAGGTTATCCTTGAAAAGGCTAACACCTTAGAAAATAACAAAATGAGTGCACCACCTGGACTGGGAGAGTCAATCAACTGCAAGGCCACCACTCTTCAATGGCCAGTATTACTCTTGGTGGAAGAACAGGATGAAGGACCACCTGATTGGAGAAGACTATGAAATCTGGGACATAGTCACTGATGGTCCTCTAGCTACCATGAAGAAGACTGCTGAAGGTGTAGATGTACCAAAGTCTAGAGCTGACTGCACTGCTGAGGATCTGAAGAAATGGGAGAATAATGCAAAGGCCAAGAAGTGGCTAGTGTGTGGACTAGGTCCAGACGAGTATAGCAGAATCCAAAGCTGCACCACTGCCAAAGAAATCTGGGATACCTTGCAAGTAGCCCATAAAGGAACACCTTAAGGAAAAATATCAAGAGGTACTCTACTATACTCACAGTATGGAAACTTCACTATGAAAGAAGGAGAGACAATCCAAGAGATGTACACAATGTTCACAACTTTGACAAATGAACTTAAGTCTCTTGGTAGAGTCATTCTTGAAGAGGACAGGGTAGAGAAGATCCTGACAAGGGTCTTACCAATCTCCTGGGAAGGCAAAATTACTGCTATCCAGGAATCCAAAAATATGGCAAACCTTAGATTGGATCTAATTGGAAACCTTACTGCCTATGAACTTAGAAGGAAGACAATGAAGATGGATGGTCCAAAGAAGGAGAGGAGTCTAGCACTGAGAATCACTGAGGAAGCAGATCTTGAGGAATATGATATGGCCATGATTACCAAAGAATTCAGAAACTTTCTCATAAGGAAGAAGGGCATCTCTAGAAGAGGAAATTACAACAAAGCAAAAGCTCCAGAAAGGCCAAACAACAAGGGATGCTACAAGCGTGGAAAGACTGATCATCTTATCAAGAACTGTCCTCAGTGGGAAGTGGAATGGAAAAAGGAGAGATATGAAAGAAGGAACAGGAAGAAGGAACAGGTCCAACCCAAGAAAATCACAACAAAAGCTATGGTTGCTTCTTGGGGGGAAAGTTCAGATGAAGAATCAAAAGATGGTGAGAATGAAGATCATGCGCTCATGGAAATTGGAGAGTTCGATGAGGAATCATATGAAGAACCAGAGGTAAGTATCTACCATCTTAAAAATAAAATAAAGTTTCTATCTAAGGAAAAACTCTCTGAGTTGCTACTTGATTTCATGGATAATTCTGAAGAAACAACCAAAGAGAAGGAACAACTCTCTACAGAATGTGAAATGCTAAAAGCAAAATGCATGAACCTGGAAATCAAACTTAGTGAATCTAAAAATAAAAACACTGTCTTGTTGAACCAGGTTCATCCACTTGAAACTGAGATTCTAGAACTAAAATCTGAAAACTTAAAGTTAAAGCTAGGATCCAGTAAAAAAGTGGTTGATCATTCTCATATCATGTTAGAAGAAAATGTGGGAAAACTAAAAGATAAGATGTATGCCAAGGATGAACAAATAAGAACACTTAAAGAATAACTTGGCAAAGTCAAACATGAATTAGATCGAACTTGTAAATGGAATAAATCCTCTGATACCTTGATATGGCTTCAAGAGTATCATAGTAGCAACCAGAGAGGGGTTGGCTTTGGGAGTCAATTGCCCAAGTGGGATCCCAAAAGCAAGTATCTCACTCTCCCTGAGAATAAAATCTGCACCTATTATGGTAAGACTGGCCACTACAAAATTGAGTGTACTGCAAAAGAGCAGGCCAATCGAAGAAATGAGAGTTTTGTTAAAAAGAAAAACTGGCTACCAAATTGGGCTAGAAAAAGCTTGATTCATCCATTCTCTCATAGAAAAGGACCCAAACTAGTTTGGGTTCTTAAAACTGACCCCTCATTCTTTTTTGTAGGTTCAAGTGAGAGGAGGCAGCCAAATTTGGTATTTGGATAGTGGCTGCTCAAAGCATATGACAAGGAACATGGAACAGTTCCTTTCACTTGAAAGTCTCAAAGGAGGAAATGTCTCCTTTGGAAATGGAAAGAAAGGTGAAATTATTGGGGTTGGTAAGGTAGGTAAGGATGACACATGTTCCATTGAACATGTGTATATGATAGATGGCTTGAAATATAGCCTGATCAGTGTGTCACAACTGTGTGACAGAGGTAACCTGGTTGCCTTTACTTCCACAAAATGTTTTGTGATTAACGTGCTTACTGACAAGATTGTTTCGCAGGGAAAAAGAATGAATAACATCTATGTCATAGAATTCTCCACATTGTCTGAAAATAAACTCACTTGCCTAAGTGTGTTGGACAGTGATCCCCTCATGTGGCACAAAAGACTTGGTTACGCAAGTCTAAATCAGCTAAACAAACTAGTCTCTAAAGACTTAGTGGTAGGGCTTCCTAACATTAAGTTCAAGGAAGACAGTTTGTGAGGCATGTGCAAGGGGGAAGCAGGTAAGATGTGATGACCCAAAAGGTCATCCTGTGTAAATTTAGCTAAAACTGTTTTGAGGCCCCGAAATCCTCCGTTAATCTCACCTCGATGTGCATGCACAACCCGGGCAGGTAGCCAGGAAGCCTTTATGTGAAAATGTGTTAAATAGTTGAATTTATGATAATTAATTGAATAAAGTTGACTCTGGTCAATATTTTTGGTAAACAGACCCAGACCTATTATTGGGACCTGGGCGTATGCCCAGAATCGAATTCCGAGGTCCCAAGTCCGAGAAATGAATTTTTCAAAGAAAATTATTTTCTGAAAATAATAAAGACTTTTGAAAATGAACGTCGATGTGAAATCTGTGTTACCGAGCCCATAATATGGTTCCGGAGCCCGGAACAAGTTCAATATGTGTTATGTGAGTTAACTGTAAAATTTGGTAAGAAACGCACTTGGTTTGACGTGTTTCGGATTAAAATTGGAAAATTTGATAGTTTATGAAGTTTGAGGAAATTCTATGGATTTTTGAGTTTAATTCATTGTTTTTGATGTTATTTTGGTGGTTTAATTACTCGAATAAGATCGTAGGAGGATTTTGAAGGTGTGTGTATATTTGGTTTTGAGCCCCGAGGGCTCGGGTGAGTTTCGGGGTGCTAAACTTAGGAAATTTCTGGTGTTTTAGGTTATATCTGGTGTCCAAATTTTTCCTTCTCTGCGATCACGTTGTAGTGCACGCCATCGCGATGTGCGATTGGGTGGGGTGGCTACTTTGCTCTGCGCGATCGCAAATATCTGGATGCGAACGCGGAGCTTTGGAGTTTAAGCTCTACGCGAACGCAACCCTACGTCTGCGATCGCATAAGTCTCCTGTGGCGTTGGGGGCTGGGTAGAAATTGTTCAGTGCGACCGTAGGCCTTAGGACGCGATCTCGTAGGTCCGTGTTCCGTACTCTCTGCTATTTCAAACTTCATCTCACGATTGTGTAAGTCTAATGTCCAGTACTCTCCGCGATCGCAGGGCACCTGTCGTGATCGCGATAGCCAATTTCGCCCAGTGATTTTAATGTTCAAAAACTGAATACCCATTATGGGATTTTCATATCTTTCACCATTTTCTTCTTCTCCACTCTTCTTGGGCGATTCTTAGGAGACCATTCCACCATAGCTTCATAGGTAAGTTCTTAACTCTAATTCTTCCATTTTTCTTCATAAATCACTAGATTCTAGGTCTAAAAACATGAAATCATAGGTAGAAATTGGGAGTTTTGGGTAGAGTTAGGGCTTTTGGAAATTTTGGGAATTCAACTTCTTTTTGGGGTCCGATTTCAAAACAACTTGTGTATTCGAGTTCGTGGGGGAATGGGTTATCGGGTTTTGGTCCAAACCTCGAGTTTGGACCAAGCGGGCTCGGGGCCGAATTTTGGTATTTTTGGAAGAATTATGGAAAATGTATAATTAGGCTTTGGGATTGAGTTATAGAATAATTATTGATGTTATTAAGTCAGTTATGTCTAGATATTATCGTTTCGGAGTCAGATTCAAGAGCAAAGGCCGTGATTGAGTCTTGACTTGTATTCTTGGAGCCGAGGTAAGTTTTTGGCCTAACCTTAGCTTGATGGAATATGTATATAGTCTTATTTGCTATGTGTAATTCCTATCCAAAGTATAGGTGAGGTGACGGGTTTCTATATTTTGTGGTCAAGCATGCCTGTGAGTCGAATGTTGATGAGTTATTTAATGTTCTTTGATATTCTCCGTGTTGTGAATTGTTGGGAACCTTGGAAGTGGTAGACTGAGGTTACTTCATGACATAGAAAGTTATTGATTATGTATTCGGTTGAGGATTTTACTCTTGACATTATACTTCTGAGTGAGATTGATTATAGCTGAGTCCCTTGCCGGGACAATAGAATTTTGTTGATTATTTCTGTACATTTGAAATGTCGTATTGTTAAAATTTCATATCAATTGTTGTTTTTATACTCATCATGCACGAGTGAACATTCCGTGCCAAATGATTACTATTTATGCACGAGGGAACATTCCGTGCCGATGATTACTATTTATGCACGAGGGAACATTCCGTGCCAATGATTACTATTTATGCACGAGGGAACATTCCGTGCCGATGATTATTATTTATGCACGAGGGGAAATTCCGTGCTGATTGATTATTATTTACGCACGAGGGGACATTTCGTGCCGAGTCATTATTATTTATGCACGAGGGGGCATTCCGTGCCGTGTGATTTTGAGACTATGCTCGAGGGGTCATGTCGTGCCTTCTCGTGTCTATCTTACTTGTTTTGGGTTGTTATTTCCTGTTTTACTTCTACATTTCAGCCAGTACTTGATTCTACTATTTTAGAAAGTGTTTCCCCTCTTATCCCCAACATGTTCTTCCCCGTAACTTTATTCTTGTTTATTTTCTGCTATACTATTGAACTGCACAGGTACAATTTGTTGTCGTGTCCTAGCCTCGTCACTACTTCGCCGAGGTTAGGCTGGACACTTAATCAGTACATGGGGTCGGTTGTACTGATACTACACCTACACTTCTTTATGTTGTGCAGATTACGCAGCCGGACCCTGTGGACATCGTTAGAAGGAGTGTCCTTCAGTCCATTCCAGACGACACCAAGGTAGTTCCGCAAGTGTTCGTGGATCTCGGCGTCACTGTCTATCTTTCATTCTGTCATCTATGCTTTTCCAGACAGATCTATCATTTTATTCCAAATGGTTGTTTTTAGCTAAATCTTAGACTGGTTCGTGAGGTTGCGACTCCATTTCTGGATTAAGTACTTAAAGGGATTTCTTCGTTATTAGCTATTGTTATTTAGATTTTGTTAATGCTTCCGCACTTATCTCAATTATCTAGTCAATGTATGTTATTTTCACTTGTTAATAAATCAATTCAGTGATCACGTTGGCTTGCCTAGCGGGTGCAACGTTAGGAGCCATCACGACCTGAAGGTGGGATTTCGGGTTGTGACAAGTTGGTATCAGAGCACTAGGTTGCTTAGGTCTCACAACTCACGGACAATCTTGATAGAGTTTGAGGGATCGGTACAAAGACGTCTGTACTTATCCCCCAGAGGCTGCAAAGTCAGGAATAACTTTACTTTTCTTCTTTTCTGTCGTGCGATTTGAATTCTAAATGTTAATTGAGTTTCGATTCTATTCTCTCGTAGATGGCGAGAACGCGTGCTTCCTCATCTACCGATCAACAACCCAATTATCCTGTTGCAGCTCCTACGAGGGGCTGAGGCCGAGGCCGTACTAGAGGCCGAGGCAGGGGCAGGGCTCAGCCCAGGGCAGCAGCCCCAATAGAGGACCCACAAGTAGACTTTGCCGGTGAGGTTCCTACTCAGACAGTTCCAGTTGGACCAGCTCAAGTCCCAGAGGGGTTCATTGCCACCCCGGTGCTTCAGGACGCTCTAGTCCGCTTAGTGGGACTCATGGAGAGTGTGGCTCAGACCGGTCTTCTTCCTACTGCACCAGTATTCTCTCAGGCTGGGGGAGGGACCCAGACTCTCGCTACTCGCATGCCAGATCAGCTGGATCCTTAGTTCCAGACTCTGGCACCTCAAACGGCTGGAGTAGCTCAACCGGGCATTGTGGCCCCGACAGTTGAGAGAGAAGCTATGTCAGCAGATGCTTTATGGAGATTGGATAGATTCACCAAGTTATTCACTACTACATTTACTAGTGCACCATCAGAGGATCCCCAGGATTATTTGGACAGCTGTCAGAGGTTCTTTAGAACATGGGAATAGTAGAGTCCAATGGAGTTGATTTTGCTACTTTTCGTCTTTCGTGTTCCACCAAGACTTGGTGGAGAGAATATTGCTTGACCAGGCCCACTGGGTCTGCACCATTGACTTGGGCTCAGTTCTCCGAGTTATTCATGGGGAAGTTCCTTCCAGTTACTCAGAGGGAGGATCTTCGGAGACAGTTTGAGCGCCTCCAGCAGGGATCTATGTCTGTCACTCAGTACGAGACTAGGTTCATCACTCTAGCTCGGTATGATATTATGATACTCCCCACTGATCGCAAGAGAGTGAGGAGGTTTATTGAGGGTTTGGCTCAGCCCATCAGGCTTCAGATGGCCAAGGAGTCAGGTACTGATATTTCATTCCAGGATGCGGTCAATATGGCAAGGAGGATTGAGATGATTATGTCACAGGGTGGTGGTCAGGGGGCTGACAACATGCCCCGTCACTTCGGTCGATTCAGTGGAGCCTCATCTGGGGGCAGGGATTCTTTTGGAAGAGGTCATCCTCCCAGACCCTATCAGTCGGCACTTCAAGTAGCTCACAGTGCACAGCCAACTCCTATTAGTGCACCACCAGCACCTATCAGTGCACCGCCACTTCAGAGCTTCCAGGGTGATTATCAGGGTCGACAGGGCCAGTTCCAGAGTCAGCAGTCACATCAGCAGAGGCCTTGTTATTCTTGCGATGGTTTGGGGCATATTTCCAAGTTTTTCCCCTGAGGTTCTGGTGGGTCTCAGTATCAGGGTTCTCGTGCCATGGTTCCCGCATCAGGCGCACCCCCACCCTCTCATCCAGCTAGGGGTGGCGTTCGGGGTGCCAGAGGTGGAGGTCAGACTCATAGAGGTGGAGGACATGCCCCCAGAGGTAGAGGTCAAGCCACAGTAGGTCGACCCAGAGATGTTCAGGTTCGAGGGGCTCAGCCCCGGTGCTATGCTTTTCCTGCCAGGCCTGATGCTGAGGCTTCTGATGCAGTTATTACAGGTACGGTTTCAGTTTGCAGCCAAGAGACTTTGGTGTTATTTGATCCCGGTTCTACATTCCCCTATGTGTATTCATATTTTTCCCCTTATTTGAGTATGCCCTGTGATTCCTTGAGTACTGTTGTACATGTGTCTACACCGGTGGGTGATTCTATAGTGGTAGATCGAGTCTACCGTGCTTGCCTAGTAGTTATTGGTTGTCTGGAGACTCAGGTTGATCTTTTGCTTCTTGATATGGTTGACTTTGATGTGGTATTGGGGATGGATTGGTTATCCCCCTATTATGCTATTCTGGACTGTCATGCCAAGAAAGTAACCTTGGCCTTGCCAGGGGTACCTCGTTTGGAGTGGAGAGGGACTCCTAGTCATTCTTCTAGTAGAGTTATTTCTTATATGAAGGCTCGATGCATGGTCGAGAAGGGTTGTTTGGCCTATCTGGACTATGTTAGTGATTCTAGCGCCGAGGTTCCTTCCCTGGAGTCTTTGCCCGTGATTCGTGAGTTTCCAGAGGTATTCCCTGCTGACCTGTCGGGTATGCCACCCAACAGGGATATTGATTTTTGTATTGAGGTAGCTCAGGGCACCCAACCTATTTCTACTCTGCCATATTGTATGGCCCCGCCAGAGTTGAAGGAGTTGAAGGATCAGTTGCAGGATTTGTTGGATAAAGGCTTCATTAGGCCTAGTGTTTCTCCTTGGGGTGCCCCAGTGTTGTTTGTCAAGAAGAAATATGGCTCGATGAGGATGTGTATTGACTACCGGCAGTTGAATAAGGTTACTATTAAAAACAAGTATCCTTTGCCGAGGATTGATGATTTATTCGACCAGCTTCAGGGTGCTTCAGTGTTTTCCAAGATTGACTTGAGATCTGGTTACCATCAGCTGAGGATTAGGGCTTCTGATGTCCCTAAGACAGCCTTTCGCACTCGTTATGGGCATTATGAGTTCTTGGTGATGTCATTTGGGCTGACAAATGCCCCTGCTGCTTTTATGGAGTTGATGAACCGAGTGTTCAGGCCTTATTTGGACTCGTTCGTTATTGTTTTCATTGATGATATATTGATATACTCTCGCAGCTGAGAGGAGCATGAGCAACACCTTAGAGTCGTCCTTCATACTTTGAGGGATAGTCAATTGTATGCCAAATTTTCCAAGTGTGAGTTCTGGTTGAGTTCAGTTGCCTTTCTAGTCCATGTGGTATCATCAGAGGGTGTTCAGGTGGATCCAAAGAAGATTTCAGCAGTCAGAGATTGGCCTAGACCCACCTCAGCTACAGAGATCCGGAGTTTCTTAGGCTTAGAAGGTTATTATCGCCGGTTTGTGGAGGGCTTTTCATCCATTGCAGCCCCGATGACCAGGTTGACTCAGAAGAGTGCTCAGTTCAGGTGGTCTGATGAGTGTGAGGCGAGATTTCAGAAGCTCAAGACAGCCTTGACTATGGCACCAGTGTTAGTTTTTCCCACAGGTTCAGGACCGTATACCGTGTATTGTGATGCTTCATGGGTTGGGCTTGATGTAGTGTTGATGCAGGATGGCAAGGTTATAGCCTATGCTTCTCGTCAGTTGAAGGTTCATGAGAAGATCTATCCAGTTCATGACTTGGAGTTAGCAGTTACTGTGCATGCATTGGAGATTTAGAGGCATTATTTGTATGGTGTGCCATGTGAGGTGTTCACGGATCATAAGATCTTACAGTATCTGTTCAAACAGAAGGAGTTGAACATGAGGTAGAGGAGATGGTTAGAATTGCTGAAGGATTATGATATTAATATTCTTTATCATCCGGGGAAGGCCAATGTGGTGGCCGATGCTTTGAGCCGGAAGTCATCCAGTATGGGTAGTCTTGATTATTTATCAGTCGGAGAGCGACCTCTTGCTTTGGATGTTCAGGCTTTAGCCAACCGATTTGTGAGATTGGAGGTTTCTGAGACTGGCAGTGTTTTGGCCCATACCGTGGCCCGTTCTTCATTGTATGACCGTATTCGGGCCAGGAAGTATGATGATCGCGATTTATGTGTCCTTAGAGATAGAGTCAGGCACGGAGATGCCAAGCAGGTTACAGTTGATGATGAGGGAGTTTTGAGGATGCAGGGTCGGATTTGTATACCTGCTGTGGATGATATTCGTGAGTTGATACTTCAGGAGGCCCATAGTTCCCGATATTCTATTCATCCGGGCGCCGCAAAGATGTACCAGCACTTGCGGCAGCATTATTGGTGAGGATGAAGAAGGATATTGTAGCTTATGTAGCTCGGTGCTTGAACTGTCAGCAGGTTAAGTACGAGCACCAGAGACCCGGTGGTTTGATGCAGCAGATTCAGCTTCCCGAGTGGAAGTGGGAGCGTGTCACCATGGAATTTTTAGTTGGACTCTCACGGACCCAGAGGATGTTTGACGCAGTATGGGTCGTTGTGGATAAGCTGACCAAGTCAGCGCACTTCATCCCAATATCAGTTTCGTATTCAGCAGAGAAGTTGGCAAGGATCTATATGAGAGAGATTGTTAGACTACATGGTGTGCCCATATCCATTATATCAGACCGAGGTACTCAGTTTACATCCCATTTCAAGAGAGTATTTCAGCGAGAGTTGGGCACACAGATTGATTTGAGCACAACATTTCATCCTCAGACGGACGGGCAGTCCGAGCGTACTATTCAGATTTTGGAGGATATGTTGCGAGCTTGTGTCATTGACTTTGGTGGTTCATGGGACCAGTTCTTGCCTTTAGCTGAGTTTGCCTACAACAACAACTATCAGTCGAGCATTCAGATGGCTCCGTATGAGGCGTTGTATGGTAGGAGGTGTCGGTCTCCAGTCGGATGGTTTGATCCGGGAGAGGCTAGATTGTTGGGTTCTGAGTTAGTCCAGGATGCCTAGGACAAGGTGAAAATCATTTAGGATAGACTTCGTACAGCTCAGTCTAGGCAGAAGAGGTATGCGGATTGCAGAGTTCGAGATTTGGCATTTATGATAGGAGACCGGGTATTTCTTCGGGTGTCGCCCATGAAGGGCGTGATGAGGTTGGGGAAGAAGGGCAAGTTGAGCCCTAGGTACATAGATCCATTTGAGATTCTGGATAAGGTAGGAGAGGTGGCCTACAGACTTGCCTTGCCACCTAGTTTGTCAGTCGTGCATCCGGTATTTCACGTATCTGTGCTCCGGAGGTATATTGCGGATCCATCTCATGTACTTGACTTCAGCGGTCTCCAGTTGGACAAGGATTTGATTTATGAGGAGGAGCCGGTAGCCATATTAGCTCGTCAGGTTCGTCAGTTGAGATCGAAGAGTTATCCTTCGATTCGTGTTCAGTGGAGAGGTCAGTCTGTTGAGGCAGCTACTTGGGAGTCCGAGCCCTCTATCCCCACCTTTTCTCCAATTCAGGTACCTTTCTATGTCCGTTCGAGGACGAACAGTTGTTTTAGAGGTGGAGATTGTGATGACCCAAAAGGTTATCCTATGTATATTTAGCTAAAACTGTGTTCCTAGGCCCAGAAAGCCTCCGTTAATCTCACGTCGATGTGCGTGCGCATCCCCGCCGCGTAGCTGGGAAGCCTTTATGTGGAAATGTTTTAAACAGTTGAATTTATGATAATTAGTTGAATAAAGTTGACTCTGGTTAACATTTTTGGTAAACGGACCCGGGCCCATGATTTGATAGTCCCGGAGGGTCCGTAGGAAAATATGGGACATGGGCGTATGCCCAGAATCGAATTCCGAGGTCCCAAGTCCGAGAAATGAATTTTTCAAAGAAAATTGTTTTTTGAAAATAATAAAGACTTTTGAAAATGAACGTTAATATGAAATCTGTGTTACCGAGCCCGTATTATGGTTCCGGAGCTCAGAACAGGTTCAATATGTGTTATGTGAGTTATCTATAAAATTATGTAAGAAACAGACTTGGTTTGACGTGTTTCGGATCAAAATTGGAAAATTTGATAGTTTATGATGTTTGAGGAAATCCTATGGATTTTTGAGTTTAATTCATTATTTTTGATGCTATTTTGGTGGTTTAACTACTTGAATAAGTTCGTAGGATGATTTTGAAGGCGTGTGTATATTTGGTTTTGAGCCCTGAGGGCTCGAGTGAGTTTCGGGGTGCTAAACTTAGGAAATTTCTGGTGTTTTAAGCTGTATCTAGTGTCCAGCTTTTTCCTTCTCTGAGATCGCGGTGTAGTGCACGCGATCGCGATGTGCAATTGGGCGGGGTGGCTAATTTTCTCTGCGCGATTGCAAGGAGATGCGTGCGAACGCGGAGCTTTGGAGTTTAAGCTCTACGCCAACGCAACCCTACGTCTGCGATCACATAAGTCTCCTGTGGGGTTGGGGCTGGGTAGCAATTGTTCAGTGCGACCGCTGGCCTTAGGACGCGTTCACATAGCTCCGTGTTCCGTACTCTCTATGATCGCATACTTCGTCTCGCGATCGCGTAAGTCTAATGTCCAGTACTCTCCGCGATCGCAGGGCACCTGTCACGATCGCGATATCCAATTTCGCCCAGTGATTTTAATGTTCAAAAACAGAATACCCATCACGGGATTTTCATATCTTTCACCATTTTCTTCTTCTCCACTCTTCTTGGGCGATTCTTAGGAGACCATTCCACCATATCTTCATAGGTAAGTGTTCTTAACTCTAATTCCTTCCATTTTCCTTCATCAATCACTAGATTCTAGGTCTAAAAACATGAAATCAAAGGTAGAAATTGGGGGTTTTGGGTAGAGTTAGGACTTTTGGACATTTTTGGAATTCAACCTTATTTTGGGATTGGATTTAAAAAGAAATTATATATTCGGGTTCGTGGGGGAATGGGTTATCGGGTTTTGGTCCGAACCTCGAGTTTAGACCAAGCGGACCCGGGGTCGAATTTTGGTATTTTTGGAAGAATTATGGGAAATGTATAATTAAGCTTTGGGATTGAGTTATTGAATAATTATTGATGTTATTAAGTCAATTATGTCTAGATATTATCGTTTCGGAGTCGGATTCAAGAGGAAAAGTCTTGATTGAGGCTTGACTTGCATTCTTGGAGCCGAGGTAAGTGTTTGGCCTAACCTTAACTTGAGGGAATAAGTATATAGTCTTATTTGCTATGTGTAATTCCTGTCCAACGTATAAGTGAGGTGACGGGTACCTATATGTTGTGGTCAAGCATGCCCGTGAGTAGAATGTTGATGAGTTATTTAATGTTCTTGGATATTCTCCGTGTTGTGAATTGTTGGGAACCTTGGCAGTGGTACCCTGAGGTTACTCCATGTCGTAGAAAGTTGTTGATTATGTGTTCGGTTGAGGATTTCACTGTTGACATTATACTTCTGAGTGAGATTGGTTATAGCTGAGTCCCTTGCCGGGACAATAGAATTTTGTTGATTACTTATGTACATTTGAAATGTCGTATTGTTAAACTTTCATATCAATTGTTGTTTTTATACTCATCTTGCACGAGGGAACATTCTGTGCCGAATGATTACTATTTATACACGAGGAAACATTCCGTGCCGATGATTACTATTTATGCACGAGGGAATATTCCGTGCCGATGATTATTATTTATGCACGAGGGAACATTCCGTGCCGATGATTATTATTTATGCACTAGGGGACATTCAGTGCCGATTGATTATTATTTACACACGAGAGGACATTCCGTGCCGAGTCATTATTATTTATGCACGAGGGGGCATTCTGTGCCTTGTGATTTTGAGACTATGCACGAGGGGTCATGCCGTGCCTTCTCCTGTCTATATTACTTGTTTCGGGTTGTTATTTCCTGTTTTACTTCTACATTTCCGTCAGTACTTGATTCTACTGTTTTAGCAAGTGTTCCCCCTCTTATCCCCAACATGTTCTTCCCCGTAACTGTATTCTTGTTTATTTTCTGCTAAACTATTGAACTGCACAGGTACAATTTGTTGTCGTGTCCTAACCTCATCACTACTTCGCCGAGGTTAGGCTCGGCACTTACTCAGTACATGGGGTCGGTTGTACTGTTGCTACATATGCACTTCTTTATATTGTGCAGATTACGCAGCGGACCCATTGGACATCGTTAGGGGGAGTGTCCTTCAGTCCATTCCATACGACACCGAGGTAGTTCCGCAGGCGTTCGTGGATCTCAGCGTCACTGTCTATATTTCATTCTGTCATCTATGTGTTTCCAGACAGATATATCATTTTATTCCAAACGGTTGTTTTTAGCAAAATCTTAGACTGGTTCATGAGGTTGCGACTCCATTTCTGGGTTATGTACTTAAAGTGATTTCTTCGTTATTAGCTATAGTTATTTATATTTTGTTAATGCTTCCACACTTATCTCAATTATCTAGTCAGTGTATGTTATTTTCATTTGTTAATAAATCAATTTAGTGATCATGTTGGCTTTCCTAGCGGGTGCAACGTTAGGCGCCATCACGGCCTGAAGGTGGAATATCGGGTCGTGATATAAGATCTTCTTTCAGAAGTAGGAAAATGGTCAGTAGCACCAGGACGTTGGAACTGGTTCATATGGACCTATGTGGTCCTATGAGAACTCTGAGCAGAGGTGGTAAGAAATATGTAATGGTGCTAGTTGATGACTATTCAAGGTTCACTTGGACCTTATTTCTGACATCTAAGGATGAAGCATTTGATATGTTCATCTAATTTGATAAGAAAACTCAAAATCAGTTAGGAAATCAACTAGCATTAATAAGATCTGATCATGGTACTGAATTTGAGAATGCAAAGTTTGCTGAGTTCTGTGATGAACATGGTATCAATCACAATTTTTCTGCCTCTAGAAACCCACAGAAAAATGGGGTTGTTGAAAGAAAGAATAGAACTCTTGAAGATATGGCAAGAACCATGTTTCTTTCTAGAAAACTACCTCATAGCTTCTGGGCAGAAGCAATAAACACTGCATGCTATATAATAAATAGATGCATGACCAGGCCTCTGGTAGAGAAAACTCTTTATGAATTACTTAAAGGGATAAAGACCAACATATCCCACCTTAGGGCTTTCGGATTCAAGTGCTCTATGAACAATAATGGCAAAGATTCCCTAGGAAAATTTGATCCCAGAAGTGATGAGAGAGTATTTTTGGGATATTCATCACATAGCAAAGCTTATAAAGTGTATAATAAAAGAACTATGTGTGTAGAAGAAAGTGTACATGTTGTTTTTGATGAAACTAACACTCTTGCTGAGAGACAGGAACCAGAAGACGAGGAGCTTGGACTGGTGAGAACCAGTGAAAACATTGAAGCAAACATGGAAGATGGAACAGGTGATGGACCAGGTCCAACTACCCCAAGCAACACGATAGGGGGAACTCAACATGTGAACCTTGGCCCTGATCATGTTTCACAACAACAAGACACCATGGGACTATCCAGAAGTGAACAGTTGGTTCTCAAACAACACAAATATCAGAGTTCTCACCCTCTTTAGAACATCATAATAGATCTAACATCTGGAATCAAAACAAGACCCTCTTTGAAAATTTTGTGTGCATTTGATGCCTTTCTATCCTTGATTGAACCAAAGAACATTGGTGAATCCCTACAAGATGCTGACTGGGTAAATGCCATGAAAGAAGAGCTGAATCAATTTAAAAGAAGTCAAGTGTGGCACTTGGTACCCAGACCACTAGACAGATCAGTGATTGGCACAAAGTGGGTCTTCAGGAACAAGCTTGATGAGGATGGAACTGTTACAAGAAACAAGGCTAGACTAGTTGTTCAAGGATACAGTCAAGAAGAGGGAATTGACTATGATGAGACCTTTGACCCTGTGGCAAGACTGGAGGCAATCAGACTTCTTATAGCATTTGCTGCACACATGGAATTCACTCTCCATCAGATGGATGTTAAGAGTGCCTTCCTCAATGGCTATCTGAAGGAAGATGTATTTGTCAGACAACCTCCAGGTTTTGAAAGCAAGGAGTCACCTGACCATGTATACAAACTTGACAAAGCTCTTTATGGTATCAAACAAGCACCAAGAGCATGGTATGAGCGTCTATCAAAATTCCTGCTAGAACATGGATACAAACGAGGTAAAATTGGCAGCACTTTGTTCTTAAAGGAAAAGGGTAAAGAACTCCTGGTTGTGCCAATATATGTGGATGATATCATATTTCGGGCGACTTCTGAAAAATTGAGTAAGGAGTTTGCTATACTTATGGGGAGTGAGTTTGAGATGAGTATGATGGGTGAGCTAAACTTCTTCTTAGGATTACAAATCAAGCAAAATTCAAATGGAACAATGATTCATCAACAAAAGTGTGTGAAAGAATTGCTCAAGAAATTTAAAATGGAAGACTCAAAGGAAATAGACACCCCCATAGCCACATCTACAAAATTAGATGTGGATGAACCTGGTTCATCCGTTGATCAGAAGCTATACAGAGGGATGATTGGGCCTCTATTATATCTCATTGCCAGCAGACCTGATATTGTGTTCAGTGTAGGACTGTGTGCCAGGTTTCAGGCAAATCCAAAGGAGTCCCACCTAACTGTAGTGAAGAGAATTTTGAGATATCTGAAAGGCATCACTAATTTGTGCCTTTGGCATCCTAAAGGTAGTAATTTTGAACTTGTAGGATATGCTGATGCTGATTATGCAGGTTTCCTGATTGACATGAAAAGTACTTCAGGCATGGCTCACTTTTTGGGCTCCTGCCTTGTGTCTCGGGCCACCAAGAAACAAACTTCAGTAGTCTTGTCTACTGCTGTGGCTGAATATGTGGCTGCAGCCTCATGCTGTGCTCAGTTGCTATGGATCAAGCAACAACTCATGGACTTTGGTATAGAGGTTGAATGCGTTCCTATTTTCTGTGACAACACTAGTGCAATAAGTATGACGAAGAACCCGGTTCATCATAAAAGAACTAAGCACATAGATGTTAGACACCATTTCCTAAGGGATAACTATGAAAAAGGAATAATCTCAATTGAATTTTGTGCTACTGACCAACAAACTGCAGATATCTGTATTAAAGCACTAAGTAAGGAGCATTTTGAGAGAAACCAGCTTGAATTAGGGATGATTAAGATCACTTAATTAAAAAGAAAAGAAAAAAAATATTTTTTTTTTGCTAGAAACACTAACATAGATAATCAACCAGACTAATCATTGCTCAACATCACGAATTTACTGTCATACTCTCTTGCCATGTATTAATATGATTCCCTGGTTGCTAATGATGTTTTTCTATCATTGTAAATTGAGGCAAATTAAAGACTTTAACACGATGAACCTGGTTCATCCCTGCCGGTTCATCTGACTGACAAGGTATGTGCTCATCTCCATACAATTATTGAATTAATTAAAGTCACACATGAGCAGGATTATATCTATATTTGGTTCATTTCAAATTCTTTGTACTTATCCCTAAATGAACCTATTCCAAGAAGTCCCATCGGTACTCAATTAGCCTAGACGTTGGGAACTCTTCACTATCTAATCAATGACACTCCTACATCTATTAGACTCCCATTTGAGTAAATGTTCTGCCCATTGTATAATTAATAGCCATATCTTATAAAAAGGCCATTATTACCTCCCCTCTTCATAATATAATAAGTCGAACCAAGTTCATTATTCTTCTAACCAAAACTGATCATCTCTTTACTTCCAAAAATACATAACAATGTCTTCACCACCCCCTGCTTCATCTTCCTACACAAACTCTGATCATGGGGAAGAAAATTTCAGTCCTAATTCTATGTCAGTTTACAGTTCACATTCACCAAACAGATCTTCATCTCCCCAAGACCCTACAGTCTTGAACCCACTCCTGAACCCACACCTAACCCTTCAGCTTCTAGGGCACGAAGAGTAAAATTTTTGGCCAGAAAATCAGGCTCTCGTGCAAAATTCTTGGAGGAAATTCTTAAAGCCAGCGAGGTTCATATGTATGAATCTTCAAGTGAATCCTTCAAATCCTCTAATGAGGATGAAGCACCAGGTTCATCCAGTTTTGAGCAAGGTAATCTTGAAGTTGAATCTTAAACTGCTACTACTGAAAACAGGTTTGTGTTGGTTGGTTCATTTGTTGATGTAGAAGTGCCAGATAGGCAAAGAAAACTGGAAGAAAATCTTGAGAGAGAGGGAGAAGGAGGTTTTGTAAGGGGATCTAGGGAGGATGGTGCGACGTTGGCTATTTGTGGCCACACTCCTGTGATAAATGAAGAAGGAGTCACAGATTTAAGGGGAAGTATTGCTGGGGAAGCAGCAGCAGATTTAGAGAGCCTACAATCCCAAGAGGAAAAGAACCTCAAAATCAAAGAAGGCTACTACCCCAAAGAAAAGAA